>JAODXP020000244.1:223291-224303 GCA_027497455.2 Sardinella longiceps | reverse complement strand
AGTCTTTGTGCTTAGGGATAGGACAAGCTGTTCACTTAGGACACAGGATTCAGCCCAAGTGGCCACAAGGACACAGGATTCAGTCTAAGTGTTCACTAGGACACAGGATTCAGCCTAAGTGTTCACTAGGACACAGGATTCAGCCTAAGTGTTCACTAGCCAGGACACAGGTATTCAGGATTCAGCCTAAGTGTTCACTAGGACACAGGATTCAGTCTAAGTGTTCACTAGGACACAGGATTCAGCCTAAGTGTTCACTAGGACACAGGATTCAGCCTAAGTGTTCACTAGGACACAGGATTCAGTCTAAGTGTTCACAAGGACACAGTATTCAGGATTCAGCCTAAGTGTTCACTAGGACACAGGATTCAGCCTAAATGTTCACTAGGACACAGGATTCAGTCTAAGTGTTCACTAGGACACAGGATTCAGTCTAAGTGTTCACTAGGACACAGGATTCAGTCTAAGTGTTCACTAGGACACAGGATTCAGCCTAAGTGTTCACTAGGACACAGGATTCAGCCTAAGTGTTCACTAGGACACAGGATTCAGCCTAAGTGTTCACTAGGACACAGGATTCAGCCTAAGTGTTCACTAGGACACAGGATTCAGTCTAAGTGTTCACTAGGACACAGGATTCAGTCCTAAGTGTTCACTAGGACACAGGATTCAGTCTAAGTGTTCACTAGCACACAGGATTCAGTCTAAGTGTTCACTAGGACAGACTTAGTGTTTAGGGGTTAGGATACATGATTCAGACTTTAGGGATAGAGTTTTGAGAGAGAGAGAGAGAGAGAGAGAGAGAGAGAGAGAGAGAGAGAGAGAGAGAGGTGGGGGGAGGGGTAGAGAGAAGGAGGAAGGGAATGAGAGATAAAGGGAGAGAGAGCGAGAGAGGAATAGGAGAGAGAGAGAGAGAGGGACAAGGACAGACAGTCAGAGAGTAAAAAATGTGCTTAATTGACCGTGGACATTTCACAGTTCACTCTGTGTCTATATCATAAGGGTATATCCA
>JAODXP020000244.1:213291-218291 GCA_027497455.2 Sardinella longiceps | reverse complement strand
GTTAAAAGAATCACTAACCATAACTGGCCTTGGCCCATTTCTACCAGTTAGATTTAACCAACTATTTTGTTTATTATTAATTTATAATTTACATATTGTAGTAAGTAGGCTCTGCTATTGAGCAATAATGAGCTCATATTTAGCACAATATAAAGATTGATGTTTGGTAGCACAGGATTTAACTGGAGGAAGGAAGACATTTCAACCCAGAGCAAAAGATTCTAGAATCCTCTCAACAATAAAGGGCCTGCCTGCAGAACCGATTCCAGAACCTTTTCAACAATGGGCCTGAAGCTGTAGGCATATTCCAGAACACTCGAAACAGTTAAGAAAATTCTAGAACGGGCCTCCACAACTCATTCTAGAATCTTATTAACAACTGGCCCACAAATCATTCCAAAAAACCTGACAAACATGTTTTATACATTGTTTAACGTACCATATTTAATAAATAAATAAATAAATAAATCATTTGTGGACTTGTGGAAATTTTCTTGAATATGTCAATCAGAATCTAAGCCTGAGCAAGGTAGTCTACTGCTGTTTTGAGGATAACAGTACACATTGCATGCATCTGAGCGTTTGTATGTGTGTGAGAGAGAGAGTGTGTGTGTGTGGGCGCGCGTACCTTACTATAGTTGCTTGGGCTTCCAGGTCCTGTCGTCTGAAGCGCTCCTGCCAGCCTGACTGTCCTCCTGCGTATTTATACGTCCAGAGCCCCCGTGCGGGGTTGGAGCAGGCGCGCGTGTGTGTGTGTGTGTGTGTGTGTGTGCTGTTTCCCGTGGGCAAATATTTGCCTGGCTACGTGTGTGTGTGTGTGTGTGTGTGTGTGTGTGTGTGTGTGTGTGTGTGTGTGTGTGTGTGTGTGATTGGGCTCTGATCAAACAGAGCAAACTGCGTTTGTCTTAGCGCCCGGCAACCGGCGAGAGAGAGGAAGCTAACGCCGCAGGCCACGCTCAGCCTGATGGCCCTAATGGAGCTCCATGCCCAGGGACGCTCAAGTGCGGGGACACTAAAACACACACACACACGCACACCAAAATACACACACACACACTTACACACACAGACGAGCGGCAGGTCTTATCTCTGGAACAACGGTACACTCAAGGGCGGAGCTAAGAAGGCGTGAAATGAGATCTCACGCCGTTTTGAGTTTTGGAGGAGACCCCCTTTATAAAAACATTAACCTTATTACATCTCTCTCTCTCTCTCTCTCTCTCTCTCTCTCTGTGTGTGTGTGTGTGTGTGTGTGTGTGTGTGTGTGTGTGTGTATTTCTCCGCTTATCCTATATGCAAAGTCTCCCCATCAATTAGTGTTGTTGTTGCTGCTGCTGCTGTGTTTGTGTGTGTGTGTGTGTTTGTGTGTGTGTGTGTTTGTGTGTGTGTGTGTGTGTGTGTGTGCGTGTGTGTGTGTGTGTGTGTGTGTGTGTGTGTGTGCGTGTGTGTGTTTTAAGATCTAAAGTCTGGCTCCATTAGCAGTGAAACACTGAAACAAAGTATTTTATTGGAGGTGTTGCTTCTCTCTCTCTCTCTCTCTCTCTCGTGTCTGCGTCTGCTCTCTGTGTGTGTGCGTGTGTGTGTGTGTGTGTGTGTGTGTGTGTGTGTGTGTGATTTAAGCTATTGTTGCATAAACAATAAACTATAGATGTTTATATTTAAGTATTTAGTTTCCTGGTACAATTAGATGTAACAGATTATGAATATTATTTAAACACTTTTTTTTTGCGTCTAACTTTTAGAGTATATATAGGGGGGGGGTTTAACTTTTAGAGTATATATAGGGGGGGGGGGTTTAACTTTTAGAGTATATATAGGGGACCCATAAACTAGCAAACCATAAAGGTGGGGACCTCAGCTTTATTCGGACCATTCGGTCATTTCCCGATTCAGTAACACTTTACAATAACAAACCTACATAAATATACACTAAAAAAAATATGTGATCGTGATTAATCACTTTTAAACGCAACTCATTTCCTCCAGTAAGAATTTGTATGCTAGGGTAAGTTGGATCTTTAGTTTGCCCTGTAAAGGCCCTGATACTAAAAAGTTGCCTTTGTTCTTCTCAAATGGGGTAATTCACACCTGTCCCCTACCCCCAAGCATTCCCCAAACATGTTGTTGGACAGTCAGGAGCTAGACCATAATCTTTGTCTAGTTTGACTTGATAGCCGAGCCATTTTCTATCTGAAATTGAACATAATACATGCCATGAAAGTGGAACCATATCCATTAGGATTAATCTGAGTCCATTTTTAAAATCTGAGTTAAATTTTATATGAATATAAAATACGTAAATAAATAAGTTACCGGTAGGCTATATAGTTATTTATTTTTCACTAAGATGTCCCAGGAGGTGGGGGTGCATGTGTGCATTCGTACTAGATGTTCTGATGACGAAATGGATGTGTGTGTGTGTGTGTGTGTGTGTGTGTGTGTGTGTGTGTGTGTGTGTCGTGTGTGGGTACTACGTAATGTCGAGTGGACTGAGTGGTCAGCATCTGTTGAGACATATGCCCCCTAAAAGACCACATCAGTCTGTGTGTGTGTGTGTGTGTGTGTGTGTGTGTGTGTGTGTGAATCAGAGAGTGAGTGTGAGTATATGGATGTGTATGTTAGTGTGTGTGTATGTCTGTGTGTATGTGTGTGTGTGTGTGTATGTGTGTGTGTGTGTATGTCTGTGTGTGAGTGTGTGTGTGTGTCCCGCTAAGAAATCAAGAAAGCATCAGTAGCCCTGCTCATAAAACACTCTCAACTTCTCCATCTCTCTCTCTCCATCTCTCTCACCTGCTCCATCTCTCTCTCCTCTTCTCCCTCACTCTCCTCTCTCTCTTTCCTGCAGCTCCCCATCTCCATCTCTCTCTCTCTCTCTCTCTCTCTCTCTCTCTCTCTCTCTCTTCTCTCTCAATTCAATCCCTCAATCTAGAGCTCTTCATTGGCCCCATTGATCAAAATAAATCTCTCTCACTATCTCGCTCAAACGCTCTCTCTCGTTCTTCTTCAATTCAGGTCAATTCAGTACAATTCAATTCGGTAGAATAGTAAATAATGGTAAAAATAACAACTGGTATAGTATATTCACTGTGTGTGTGTGTGTGTGTGTGTGTGTGTGTGTGTGTGTATGTGTATGTGCGTGCGTATGCGTGGTTTTCAGGTGTTTCACTGATGGAGCGATTCTCTTTCTATATGACTTCTAAGTGCCTACATATCTTGCTGCAACTCTCTCTCTCTCTGTCTGTCTGTCTCTCTCTCTCTCTCCCTCTCTTTCTCTCTATAGCACCTATAGCACCCCTCCTCCATCTCTCTTTCTCCACATCTCTCTTTTCTTCAATCTGCCCCCCCCTCTCTGTCCTTACAGTTGTTTATCTTTTATATTGTTCAGTCTTTTATCTAGCCAGATGAACAGTATGTATATGTGTATATTACTGCTATCTATGCCAAACATTGAAAACTAATTTAAAAAAACTCATTAATCACAAAGTAGAGATATATCAATTAGGATTAATCTGTTTATGAATTAATTTATTCATTTCTTTCATATTAATCACTTGAGTTAAAGTGTCAATATTGAAAGCACTAGTGCATATGCATAGAGAGTTAGTGCATGTGGACTCATAGCATCTTTCTCTCTCTCTCTCTCTCTCTCTCTGTCTGTCTGTGTGTGTGTGTGTGTGTGTGTGTGTGTGTGTGTGTGTGTGTGTGTGTGTGTTTGAGAACGAGAGAAATAGAGAGAAATAAAGAGGGTCACTTTGTGAGTGTGTGTGTGTGTGTGTTTGAGAGAGAGTCACTTTGTGAGTGTGTGTGTGTGTTTGAGAGAATGAGAGAGAGAGAGTAACTTTGTGAGTGTGTGTGTTTGAGAGAGAGACAGAGAGAGAGAGAGAGAGGCACTGTTTGCTGACAAGAGAATAAACATTATGTCCTAGTTATAACCACATTTGTTGACTCTCTCTCTCTCTCTCTCTCTCTCTCTCTCTCTCTCTCATGGGTGTCTGTGTGTGCGTGCGTGCG
Organism: Sardinella longiceps; assembly: GCA_027497455.2. Taxonomy (NCBI): domain Eukaryota; kingdom Metazoa; phylum Chordata; class Actinopteri; order Clupeiformes; family Clupeidae; genus Sardinella; species Sardinella longiceps. The sequence continues at coordinate 214,280 of JAODXP020000244.1, read as the reverse complement.
TGCGTGACATTGTTTTAACAGTATTGAAATACAAACAGTTCCTCTTGTTTGAAAGCAAATATTTGTAAATATGTTTAAGAAAACAAAATAACTGCAGTTCTTTTGAAGTCAAATGTAGCGTTAAAGCATCTAAGTGTTCTTGTCTAGGCCTACAGAAAATTGCACAAGTCATGGTAAGGGATAACCTAAAGGTTTATATAAGTTGTTTGTGTGTGTGTGTGTGTGTGTGTGTGTGTGTGTGTGTGTGTGTGTGTGTGTGTGTGTGTGTTGACTCTCATTCAAGCGAACAACGTAGGCCACAATAACAAGAAAAGAAACAAATGACAACTGACAAGTAATTGACTTTTCTTCCTCATAACCAACTTTCAATGAAATACTAAAACTGATCAAACTAACTTAGAAATTGAAAACGGTTTTCAAATACTGTACATGTAGACTCTACAAGTGTGTATGGACTCACTAGGCCTATTCTGGCAGCCTCAGAATAAATCTCACCGCACACTTGTCGTATTCCTTGACCGCCGCTAGAGGGCGAGAGACACACGACTTTAATGTGACTCTGCCTGGCTGACAGACGGCGCCGCGCACTAAACCCCCAACCGCACAAACACCACACGCAGCTTTTATGTAATAGATACTCTGCGTAGGGATTAATCTGCTATTTTAGTCTTGCCTCCTGTTACTGATTTTTTTTTCCATTACACTGATACGTTAAGCCCTGCGCTGCGCTGCCTGTCATCTGGTTTACTGTGGACCAAAGCCGAGCAGTAAGATTCTCAAACTGGTTGCAAACTCCACAGCCAGCCGGCCGCATTACTGGAAACTATTTGCATGGTATCTCAGAAGAGTAGGCCTAGGCTAGCCTACGTCATTGCAAGTGTCTGTCTCAACGGCAAGTTTGTATTGCTAATGTCAGTTATTGTAACAATGCTGTTTTGACGAAGGTTTTGAAGACTGACTGACGGAATACAATGCTAAAGTATTTCGCC
>JAODXP020000244.1:173291-200791 GCA_027497455.2 Sardinella longiceps | reverse complement strand
GTGGTACCTGACGCTACAGACCCTCTGCAACAGCAGGTAACACACACACACACACACACACACACACACAAGCAGCCATGTGGTACCTCACACTACAGACCCTCTGCAACAGCAGGTAACGCACACACACACACACACACACACACACACACACACATACACACACACACACACAGACACAAAACAGCTCCCTGCGATGACCGATTTTATTAAATATTTATTGAAGAAGTCATGTGTGCAAATGTATAATGACTATGCTCTCTTTCTCTCTCTCTCTCTCTCTCTCTGTCTGAAAAATGTATTAGATGAGGACTCGGTGTGTGTGTGTTTAAAAGGCTGCTTAAATCAAGATAGATTTGAAGTAAGCAGCAATGAAGGAACTGGCCACATGGTGTTCTAAAGAAGTGTTCAGTTAGGAGTGGGTGGCTGCTCTTTGGATGAACTGGCCACACGGTGTTCTAAAGAAGTGTTCAGTTAGGAGTGAGTGGCTGCTCTTTGGATGAACTGGCCACACGGTGTTCTAAAGAAGTGTTCAGTTAGGAGTGAGTGGCTGCTCTTTGGATGAACTGGCCACACGGTGTTCTAAAGAAGTGTTCAGTTAGGAGTGAGTGGCTGCTCTTTGGATGAACTGGCCACACGGTGTTCTAAAGAAGTGTTCAGTTAGGAGTGAGTGGCTGCTCTTTGGATGAACTGTGAGAAGGCCCTAGAGAATGCAACAGCAAACCAGAGACTTAAACAAAAATAACAATTATTTATTTCCAGTGATCACCAAAAGTGTAGAAAATACAAGCAACTTTGATTCAGTGTGAAGTGCCTGTTCAGTGTGAAGTGCCTGTTCGCTTCTGCGTTCGCATTCGGTCTGTGCTGTATTAAATTATTTTGTTCCACTTGCTAACTAGTGCATTTAGCAGCTCTTTCAACAGGGCTATGCTTGAATTCACTCCGGTATTTTCCTTTAAGCAAGCTGTTACTAAATACATCAGCAACACAATTAACAACATTTCAAAAGTACACAGTGACGAGGTGGGGCGCTAAAACCCACATCGTCACAAGAACATATGAATTGATTGTTTTGTATCAGTTTCTCAATTGTATGCTGGAAGATTTGTATCGTGAACTTTTAGTTCATTTAAGTTAATGTTTTGTTTTAAATCTTAAAAAATTCTCTCTCTCTCTCTCTCTCTCTCTCTCTCTCTCTGTGTGTGTGTGTGTGTGTGTGTGTGTGTGTGTGTGTGTGTGTGTGTGTTGCAGTGACGGCTGCAGTAACGTGTCAGTATCGGTGTCTGTGAACGTGAGCGCCTGCATAGACGACTGTGGATCCTACGGAAGCTGCAGGCTATTGAGAACACACAGCTACATGTACGCCACCTGCATCTGCAGTGCAGGTATGAAACGCACACACACACACACACACACACACACACACACACACACACACAGCTACATGTACGCCACCTGCATCTGTAGCGCAGCTCACACACACACACACACACACACACACACACACGTGTTTATATCAAGGTGTTAATGCTGTGTGTGTGTGTGTGTGTGTGTGTGTGTGTGTATGTGTGTGTGTGTAGGCTGGAGAGGATGGGGCTGTACAGACGGAACCCAGGCGATGTCGTTCTCCCTCCAGCTGCAGTCGGTTCTCTTCCTGACACTTAGCAACCTCCTCTTCCTTCCGCCAATCATCCTGGCCCTCTACCGCGGGTACCTGCCCGAAGCAGCCGTCTACCTCTACAACATGTTCTTCTCAACGGTAATGTGTGTGTGTGTGTGTGTGTGTGTGAGCGTGTGTGGGATACCTGCCCGAAGCAGCCGTCTACCTCTACAACATGTTCTTCTCAACGGTAATGTGTGTGTGTGTGTGTGTGTGTGTGTGTGTGTGTGTGTGTGTGTGTGTGTGTGTGTGTGTGGTATACCTGCCCGAAGCAGCCGTCTACCTCTACAACATGTTCTTCTCCACGGTAATGTGTGTGTGTGTGTGTGTGTGTGTGTGTGTGTGTGTGTGTGTGTGTGTGGTATACCTGCCCGAAGCAGCCGTCTACCTCTACAACATGTTCTTCTCAACGGTAATGTGTGTGTGTGTGTGTGTGTGTGTGTGTGTGTGGTATACCTGCCCGAAGCAGCCGTCTACCTCTACAACATGTTCTTCTCAACGGTAATGTGTGTGTGTGTGTGTGTGTCTGTGTGTGAGTGTGTGTGTGTGTGTGTGTGTGTGTGTGTGTGTGTGTGTGTGTGGTATACCTGCCCGAAGCAGCCGTCTACCTCTACAACATGTTCTTCTCAACGGTAATGTGTGTGTGTGTGTGTGTGTGTGTGTGTGTGTGGTATACCTGCCCGAAGCAGCCGTCTACCTCTACAACATGTTCTTCTCCACGGTAATGTGTGTGTTTGTGTGTCTGTGTGTGAGTGTGTGTGTGTGTGTGTGTGTGTGTGTGTGTGGTATACCTGCCCGAAGCAGCCGTCTACCTCTACAACATGTTTTTCTCAACGGTAATGTGTGTGTGTGTAACAGAACCTCTGATGGATCCAAGGAGAGTCTGAATGTCTCCTCATAGCAACCATAACCTAATAAACCCCGCCCCCCTCCATAGACTCTCCATGTGTACAGCCCACTGTCCTCTGCTGTGAGGTTGGAGATGATCAGAGAGGAATTAGAAGGTGATGTGGACACAGTCACTCTGCCCCTCAGATCCTCAGGCAGAGACACAGGCGCTTTGTCATTGTCAGAGTCAAATTCTACAATCAGAACCTTTGGTTGTAGAACTTTCTGACGGTACCACTGCATCACATACTGAAACCTAAAGTGATTGATTTGTTCAGTAATATTCAAATGGACACTTTGACCGGAAGACAAGATCACCTCCAAGGGGAAGAGTTTAGTTACCTCACTCACGTCAGATGTAGCGCTACGCGCGTTCATCTGATATTCAGCGATAGACGAGATATTTCAGGAGCCAGAAATCCTTGAATCTAACTGGGCAAACGGTTTGTCCATCAATTTAATTGACGTACACTGCAGCCAACCACATCGAAACCAACCGATGACGCTGGTTAAGTTTGTTGGATTGGTTGGATTCAAAACAGTTGCTTATTCGCTACGTCACACCCTCTACAGCAGCTAGCGGCCCTGATTGGTCCGGTTAGAGAATAATGGCTTGAAATCTCTCTGATGGGCTTCAACATCAGATCGTTGCGCGGAAGTGCCTTACGAAAGTTACGTAGCGCATGATCTGACGTGAGTGAGGTAAAGAGTTTAGGGCAAACATAGAGGTCAGTCATCTTCACTAAGTGATTTTCTCTGCAGCTATACCTCCCAGAGTGTTTTAGTGACACGGAGGGAATGATGAGGGAGTAGTCCTCAGTCTGGCTGCCGTTTAGCATGTACATCACTTCCTGTGGGTGGGTTTGATTAGACATCACTTCCTGTGGGTGGGTCAGTTGGACACGCCCAGTGGGAGTGTCCCAGTACACTTGCTCAGAGAGCTCTCTTTTTGCAGTGCAGGAAAGAGTCACATTCTCCTTTTCATGAGCAAAAATCTTCTTATTTGTAATCACCAACCTCCTATTGCTGTAACTCTGGCACTGAGCTCCTCTCCATATTGTACAACAAAACATGTCCGGTCCCCTAACCTGGAGTGTGACTGAAGCTGTGTTGAGATCCACCTGTAGTCGTCCCTTCAGATCCTCCACCAGTGGCTCCAGCGAGGAGTTGGTGTCCAGGACCAGAATGTCGTTCCTGAGCCTCATGTCGTATCGGTACAGCTGCAGGCTGCTCCCGTGTCCCAGAGTAGAATTCAGACTGCAAAGCTCAGTTGTTTCATCATTGATCGTGTGTTGATCTGATGACTCGCCCCCCTCTGCGCAGACAGTGAGACGGAAGTTTCTATGTTCTGTGAGGTTTCCTTCATTCCAGCGCCCAGCCCTGTAGTGTCCACTATGAGACATGGTGAGGTTGAACATTTTAATATTGTACTTTGGAGAATCATTATGACACTTGACCTGATATCCGTGTGGCTGTGGTCTCTCTGGCTTTGAGCAGTTGATCAGAAGCAGCAGATCTCCATCTTCACAAACCCTGTACAGCACGTAGTCAGACTTAAGGGAGAATTTGATTCTAAATCCAACATCCCCTCCTACATGTCCAAACTTGAGCGTAGGATCTGGACTGAGTTGGACCCCAGTGCTGAAAAGCAGCAGGAGATATCCACTCACACACACTGCTGACTGCATTCTGCTTTTTCGTCTGTGTTTAGTTGGCGTGTGTTACTCTGATTCTCCGGCTGTTTGTGCTGAAATTTGTTTGTGCTGAAATTTAGTCTGCGTCGTCTAGGTCACTCTGATGCTACAAGGCAAACTCTGTGAAAACTCTGACAGGCTCTTCTCTGTGTCTCTCTGTTCTCCGCTAGCAACTCTCTCTCTCTCTCTCTCTTCTTCTCTCTGTGTGTGTGTGTGTGTGTGTGTGTGAGAGTTTAGCTGTTTCTGCGTAAACTCTTTGATAAGTCATTGCTTCTCCTTTTTCCACATGCTCAATCAGATACCAGTTTTGCACGTGTGTGTGTGTGTGTGAGAGAGAGGAGAGCGAGAGAGAGAGAGAGAACCCTCTTGCAAAATGTCTCCATGGATACAGATGATAAAATAATAGATACTCTGGTCCCTCAGTTCTCTGGTCTGTGTGTGTGTGTGTGTGTGTGTGTGTGTGTGTGTGTGTGTGTGTGTGTGTGTGTGTGTGTGTGTGTGTTTGCATGTGTGCGTGCGTGCATGTTTGTGCATGCATTTGTCTGTGTGTGTGTGTGTGTGTGTGTGTGTGTGTGTGCGTGTGTGTGTGTGTGTGTGTGTGTGTGTGTGTGTGTGTGTGTGTGTATGTATCATAGGGACTATTTTGCTGCTAAATAAAGCAAGAAAGTTATACATGCAACATAATTAAGACTTTTGTCACTAAATTGGAGTGTTATGAAATAGATAATTAGCAGCCTTACTACTCAAAAATTCAGCTTGGCAATCAAATATTATCGTGTTATTGCAAATCTGGATCATACAAGGGTGTTTTTTTTTTATCTTCCTTCCCTGTGTTTAGTGTTTCATTAGCAGGAAAACTCCGCTTAGCAAACAAAAATTATTAGTTATGGTTATTGTAAAGTGGTAGTGTGTGTGTGTGTGTGTGTGTGTGTGTGTGTGTGTGTGTGTGTGTGTGCGTGCGTGTGTGTGTGTGTGTGTTGTAGTTCTACCACGCGTTTGACCAGCCTGGGGTGACGGTTCTGTGTATTATGGAATACAACACACTGCAGTTCTGTGACTCTCTCTCTCTCTCCCTCTCTCTCTCTGTGTGTGTGTGTGTGTGTGTGTGTGTGTGTGTGTGTGTTGTAGTTCTACCATGCGTGTGACCAGCCTGGAGTGACGGTTCTATGTATTATGGAATACAACACTCTGCAGTTCTGTGACTTTCTGGGCTCCTGCACCTCCGTTTGGGTCACTATCATTTGCATGGCCAAACTACAGGACATCTTCAAATTTGTGAGTTTATACACACACACACACACACACACACACACACACTGTCTGGGTCACTATCATTTGCATGGCCAAACTGCAGGACATCTTCAAATTTGTGAGTTTATACACACACACACACACACACACTGACTGACGGAGTGTTCTGCAGGTGTTCTTCATATTAGGCACACTGCTGATAGCCATGTCCATGTCAATGGACACACACACACACACACACACACACTGACTGACGGACTGTGTGTTTGTCTGCAGGTGTTCTTCATATTAGGCACACTGCTGATAGCCATGTCCATGTCAATGGACACACACACACACACACACACACACACTGACTGACGGAGTGTGTGTTTGTCTGCAGGTGTTCTTCATGCTAGGTACACTGCTGATAGCCATGTCCATGTCATTGGACCGTCATGGCCTGTGGAACTTTCTGGGACCACTGTTGTTTGCCTTCATCACCATGGCGATAGCCTGGGTAAGCTCAGTTCTAACGACAAATGTAACCCTATATACAGTAAACACATAAACACATATACTGTACGTACACATTTACACACATTTGTTATAGACTAAATCAGATGACAAAAAACTTTTTTCCTCAACAAGTCAAAGTGATTTGATGTGTGTGTGTGTGTGTGTGTGTGTGTGTGCGTGCGTGTGTGTGCGTGCTGTGTGTTTTTGTGTGTACGTGTGTGTGTGTGTGTGTGTGTGTGTGTGTGTGTGTGTGTGTGTGTGTGTGTGTGTGTGTGTGTGTGTGTGTGTGTGTGTGCTGCAGGTGTATCGGAGTGTGAAGCGTCACCAGTGTTACCCTCCCCTGTGGCGGCGCTGGGTCTTCTTCCTGTTACCTGGCGTCCTACTGGCCATCATCGGGGTGTGTGTGTACGTGTTCGCCGAGACCGACGCCAACTACCTGTACACACACTCGCTCTGGCACGTTCTCATGGCAACCAGCATTCTGTTCCTGCTGCCGCCACGCGACAAACACACACAACCGTGGGGCTGGACACACGCCCTGTGTGGCTATAAACTCTGCAAGAACCAGAAGGAGGACCTCTACTCTGTCTCTTACACACACACACACACACACACACACACACACACACACACACACAACCCTGGGGCTGGACACACGCTCTGTGTGGGTATAAACTCTGCAAGAACCAGAAAGAGGACCTCTACTCTGTCTCTTAACACACACACACACACACACACACACACACACACACACACACACACACACAACCCTGGGGCTGGACACACGCTCTGTGTGGGTATAAACTCTGCAAGAACCAGAAAGAGGACCTCTACTCTGTCTCTTAACACACACACACACACACACACACACACACACTCTACTCTGTCTCTTAACACACACACACACACACACACACACACACACAGACAGACAGACAGACACACACTTGCACACACACACACACACACACACACACACACACACACACACACACACACACACACAGACAGACAGACAGACAGACACACACGTACACACACACACACACAACACACACACACACTCACACTCACACACACACACACACACACACACAGACAGACAGACACACACGTACACACACACACACACGTACACACACACACACACACACACACACACACACACACACACACACACACACAAACCTAGTGTGCAATATTCCCCTTTCTCTCCTCTTCCTCTCTTAATTTAACTTAAAGCACTTAAGTGCCACAGCCACAACCTAATCACAACCAACTCACAACCATCCCACAGCCACAACCTAATCACAACTAACTCACAACCATCCTACAGCCACAACCTAATCACAACCAACTCACAACCATCCCACAGCCACAACCTAATCACAACTAACTCACAACCATCCTACAGCCACAACCTAATCACAACTAACTCACAACTATCCCACAGCCACAACCTAATCACAACCAACTCACAACCATCCCACAGCCACAACCTAATCACAACTAACTCACAACCATCCTACAGCCACAACCTAATCACAACGTAATCACAACTAACTCACAACCATTCATGAGCCCACAGCCCAACTCACAACCTACTCTACACACACACACACACACACACACACACACACACACAACCCTGGGGGTGGACACACGCCCTCTGTGGGTATAAGCTCTGCAAGAAGCAGAAGGAGGACCTCTACTCTGCCACACACACACACACACACACACACACACATCACACACACAAACACTTCTACACACACACATTTGAACACATATAGACACACACAAATGGTACTCAAATACACACTGATACACTCAAATCTCACACGTACACACACACACACACACACACACACACACACACACACACGTACACACACACGTACACACACACACACACACACACACACACACACACACTGACAGACAAACCTAGTGTGCAATATTCCCTTTCGCCTCCTCTTCTTCTTCCTCTTTTAATTTAACTTAAAGCACTTAAGTGCCACAGCCACAACCTAATCACAACTAACTCACAACCAACTCACAACCATTCAAGAGCCCAAAGCCCAACTCGCAATCTAACTCACAAGCCAACTCACAACTATCCCACAACCATTCAAGTGTCCACAGCCCAATTCACAACCTAATCAAAAACTAACTCACAACCATCCCATAACCTTTCAAGTGCTCGGAACCTCACTCACAACCACTCTCAACCATTCCATATCCTTTCCAATGCCCACAACGTTTGTGACAGCCAACTCACAATTTATTAACAACTAGCCCATTACCATTCAAATGCCCAGAACATCAGCAGCAACCTTTTCACAACTACCCAATAACCCTCCCAAATGCCTAGAGCCTCAGTCATGATCAACTCACAATATTCCTTCAACCAACTCACAACCTTCCCACAACAACTAAGTAACAGTCACAGCTCAGTTACACCCTTTTTATTAGGTGGAATTTTGCGGAGCAGCGCCACCTTGAGGGTATAGCGGGGTGTAGGGCTCTCCGAAGTATCCTGACATGGCCCGCCCATAATACGAATGTTCACCCGTACCCATGGTCAGGCTACAGCTCACTCACAACCAAATCCAAATCCTCCCACAACCTTATCAGAATATCCTGCTAACAGTCACGGTTGACCTACAACCAACTCAAAACCAACCACTAACGTTCCCACAACACCCTAACAACCTTTGGACTAGGGCACCATTGGAGTTTTAAAATCCCTTTACACTTTAAGCGGTGATCCTGAGTGATTTCAAGCAATGCCCTGCCAAACGAGCACACACACACACACACACACACACACACACACACACACACACACACAACAGAGCCCTGCCAAACGAGCCTGCCAAATGCACAAGTTAGCCAGTGGAACAAAATGATTTGGAACAGTATAGGCCAAACGAGAACGCAGAAGCGAACAAGCACTTTTCACTGAATCAATGGATCCTCATTATGTAATGTGTCTCGCGTTCACGTTAGGTCTGTGCTGCTCGAAAGTCTTTCATTCCATGCGCATATGCATTGCTGTTGCTACAGCGGCTATGCTGAAACTTACTCCGGAGCTATCCTTTAAGAGCACTGGATGTATTTGTACTAGAACTTTTATAGAACTTTTAAATAACGCACATGGCTACTCACTGTGGTTCTCTGGGGTTGACCGGTCAAACGCCCCCGACAGGCGGACATAAAGAACTACATACTAAATGTGCATACAGCGTACTCTCTCAGTATAGTAGATACTAAAAGTGCATACTCTACACAGATGCGGACAGTTGAAGTCTCTTGGTTATATGGGTTAGCTTTGCATCTGACAGGCGGACATAAAAAACTACATACTAAATGTGCATACAGCGTACTCTCTCAGTATAGTAGATACTAAAAGTGCATACTCTACACAGATGTGGACAGTTGAAGTCTCTTGGTTATATGCATCTGACAGGCGGACATAAAGAACTACATATTAAATATGCATAGAATGTACAGATACTGGAATACTCTCTCAGTATAGTAGATACTACATGTGCTTACTATACACAGATACTGGAATACTCTCTCAGTATAGTAGATACTACATGTGCTTACTATACACAGATACTGGAATACTCTCTCAGTATAGTAGATACTACATGTGCTTACTATACACAGATACTGGAATACTATCACTATATAGTACAGAAAGACCACATGCAGATTTGATTCTATTCAGTGGGTTAAGTTGTGACAAATTGATTATAAACAAAATGGGATAACACATACACACTCACGCAAACACACTCTCTCACTTACACTCACACACACATACACACTTCCCCTATACTTCTTCCTGTATTATAATTTTGTTTCCACTAAGTTTTGGGTCTTGGTCACAGCTCTGTTGAAATGTATTCACAAGTTGTCATGGCAATTTGTTTTGGCCAGAGGGGGGCGGTGTTGCTACCTACACTACCATCTGCTGCTGCACTGTATGGTCTCTGCCACCAGGGGTGCTGTTTCAGTAGTCACTGGCACCACCTGCTGGACAGAAGTGATACTGCAGTTTGTTTTTGTTTCTTGTATTTATTATTATTTCCTGCCTTCACTGGACTCTTTTGGTTGTAAATATAGAATGATCAAATGACTGCCCGTCTCCAATGTGTGTGTGTGTGTGTGTGTGTGTGTGTGTGTGTGTGTGTGTGTGTGTGTGTGTGTGTGTGTGTGTGTGTGCACGTGCACAAACTGCACTGAATGTTCCTGAACGTACTGTATGTGGGGAAATGGGTATCACAGTGTGTGTGTGTGTGTGTGTGTGTGTGTGTGTGTGTGTGTGTGTGTGTGTGTGTGTGTGTGAGTGTGTGTAAATATTATGTGGGCAAAAGGGCATCACTTTACCAAACTTGTTGGAATGTTGGCATGGATGGAGGCTGAATGCCTCACACTCACTTGGAATGTCATGTGTGTGTGTGTGTGTGTGTGTGTGTGTGTGTGTGTGTGTGTGTGTGTTATACTAACCATGATAATGATAATGATGATGATTGACATGTCCAAATCATTCATTTGATTGTTTTTCTTTTTCATGGGCAAAGCAGGCTACAGATCTGAGAAACACACACACACACACACACACACACACACACACACACACATAGAAGTGTCTGGTATTCTGTGTGTGTCTAAATGTAATTCATGATTAATGTGTCAAAGGTTTTATTTGATTCCTTCTCTTTCTTTTATAAGGACTTGCTGAAGTAAAGCCACTATGCCAAATCACGTGTGTGTTTTAGATTATTTTAGTATGTGTGTGTGGGAGTCAGACGCTCTAACCACTGAGCTCAAAGCCCAAGTTTCTAAATCAGCCTTGCCCAAGGAATTGGGTGAAGAGGATTCACACGTACTGCCGCCAATCTAGCCGAGCTAGCTGGCCTCCGTTGCATAAGTCTGTAAGCCAAATCTCAATTTTATTTCATTTTACGCAGCACAAAGCAAGAGCTCAGTACTCCACCTAGTGGTACAGAGAGGTATGGCAATATGAAGCAGTACACACACACACACACACACACATTTTGTCATTTAGATTTTCTTTATTGTACATACTTGGGGAAAAAAGCAGTATTCATTCATGAGTTTAAAAGGCAGAAAAAAACATTAAGCAGTCTAAAGACCCTGGTGGCCCCTGGGGGCGGCATAGCTCAGTGGGCGTCATACCGCAAATCCAGGGACCCGGGGTTCAATTCTGGCCCGAGGTCTTCCCAATCCATACCCTTCTCTCTCTCCCACTCATTTCCTCTCAAACTCCTATCGGATTTAAATGCATAAAAGCCCTAAAAATATCTTAAAAAAAAAAAACCCTGGTGGCCCCATTACAAATGAACAACAAAGAGATAAATGATATCCATCATTTTCACCTATAGTTAAAACCAGGAAGAGATATACTGTATTGAGTTCATAAGAGATAAACGATAGCAATCATTTGCAGCTGCAATTAAAGGCAGTTAGAGATGTATTGATTTCATAACACATGCATGTATGTAAAAATGCTAGTTTCTCAGGGTTGAAATGGTGGAACGACATTGTTATCATTCAGCACAGGAGAGTCTTATGTCCCCAAAATTATTTATTTCAGTTCATTGACACGTGTCATATTGGGACATCTTTAAAAGCATCAGAAAAAAAGATTACCTAAACAATAGCCTAAACAATATTTGATGAACAAGACAGTAGAGTTGCATTTTTACAAATAGCTTCTGTGTCCACAACATGTTAAAGTAAAAATCCAGTGTATGAGTGAGTTACACAAGTTAAAGTGAATTCCATTTTCTTAAGGACTGCATTCAGGCACCATTAAACAGGTCCATCATGCACAGCAGAGAGATTGTTATTATTGTTAATATGTTTCATTATAGTATAGATTAGTAGATTAACATCTTTTTAACTATTTATTTTACTTTAAATACATGTGCCTAATTGTTAAAATTATATAATATATAATGAATGAACAAGACAACAGAGTTGAAATTCTACATATACAGTAGTTTCTGTAATCACAGACGCTGTGTTCAACAGCTCCATCAGACATGGCTGAGGGAGGCATGTTGAGTTCAGACGCTGTGTTCAACAGCTCAATCAGACACAGCAGAGGGAGGCATGTTGAGTTCAGACACTGTGTTCAACAGCTCAATCAGACACAGCAGAGGGAGGCATGTTGAGTTCAGACACTGTGTTCAACAGCTCCATCAGACACAGCAGAGGGAGGCGTGTTGAGTACAGCCATCTCCACCTCCTCATAGAGGTCTTCATCTCCACTCTGCTGCCCCTCTCTGCTCTGACGTCCAGAGGTCTGCTCTCCTCTTCTGCTCCTCAGCTTGAACCAGATCACAGCAGCGACCAGCCCCAGGAGCCCACAGCCTATCAGTGGAGCGAACGCTCTGTAGAAAGGAGAGTGCACCCCTAATGGATCTATGTACACAAGACGGAAGGAACCCTCAGAACAATAGAATCATTTTCTAACTCATCCTGCTCCAAGCCATAGACTCTCCATGTGTACAGCCCACTGTCCTCTGCTGTGAGGTTGGAGATGATCAGAGAGGAATTAGAAGGTGATGTGGACACAGTCACTCTGCCCCTCAGATCCTCAGGCAGAGACACAGGTGGTCTGTAAAAGTCAGAGTGAAAGTCAACAATCAGAACCTGTGGCAGGAGAACTCTCTGACTGTACCACTGTATCCCAAACAGATACCAAGAGTTATTCACATATTCAGTGACATTCAAGAGGACACTTTGACCAGGAGAAAACTTCACATCCAAGGGGGAGAGTTTGGTGCAAACATAGAGATGAGTGGAATTCAGTGTGTCACTCCCTCTACATATATACCCCCCAGTGTGTTGGAGTGACACAGAGGGAATGATGAGGGAGTAGTCCCCAGTCTGGCTGCCGTTTAGCATGTACATCACTTCCTGTGGGTGGGTCTGATTATACATCACTTCCTGTGGGCGGGCCTGATTAATGATGACTCTGCCATGCCTAGTGGGAGTGTCCCAGTACACTTGGTCAGGCAGCTCTCCTTTTGCAATGCATGGAAGAGTCACATTCTCCTCTTCATGAGCAAAAACAAAAGTTTCTGGCATCATTCTCTGGATGTTGTAACTTTGGCACTGAGCTCCTCTCCATACTGTACAGCAGAACTCAGTGTCACGCCCCCTAACCCCAGACAGTGTGACTGAAGCTGTGTTGAGATCCACCTGCAGTCGGCCCTTCAGATCCTCCACCAGTGGCTCCAGCGAGGAGTTGGTGTCCAGGACCAGAATGGAGTTCTTTAACCCCCAGTCATATCTGTACAGCTGCAGGCTGCTCCCGTGTCCCAGAGGAGAATCCAGACTGCACAGTTCAATGCTGGCACCATAACTCACCATATGGACAGGAGGCTCATGACCCTCTGCACAGACAGTGAGACTGTAGTTTTTGTGTTTTGTGATGTTTCCTCCTCTCCAGCCTTCAACCCTGTAGTCTCCACTATGAGACATGGTGAGCTTGGACATTTCAAAAGCGAAAGCGGAGTAGTCATTATCACACTTGACCTGATATCCGTGTGGCTGTGGTCTCTCTGGCTGTGAGCAGTTGATCAGAAGCAGCAGATCTCCATCTCCACAAACCCTGTACAGCACATAGTCATCCACACTGGAGAAATAGGGATAAAATGCAGCAACCCCTCCTTTATATCCAAAATCGAGTTGAGGATCTGGACTGAGTGTGAGCCCAGTGCTGCAAAGCAGCAGGAGAAATCCACTCACACACACTGCTGACTCCATTCTGCTTACTATGACTTTGCCTTCTCTTTTTGCACTTAAGCTACGTGTGTCACTCTAATGCTAAAGGCAGACTATGAGAACTCTGACAAGCTCATCCTGCCCCTCTATCACTCTTATCAACCGGAACTGGTGTGTGTGTGGGTATGTGTGTGCGTGTGTGTGTGTGGGGGGGGGCTATGTTTGTGTGTGTGTGTGTGTGTGGGGGGGGGGCTATGTGTGTGTGTCACTTATCAGATGTAAATGCCCCTCCTGAGGTACAATGTTATTTTCTGATATCTCATGATACAATATTTCTCTCTCTCTCTCTCTCTCTCTCTCTCTCTCTCTCTCTCTCTCTCTCTCTCTTTGCTTTTATGTGTGTGTTTGATATATATATGTATTAATGCCTCAGGTGTGTGTGTGCGTTAGTGCGTGCATGTGTGTGTGTGTGTGTGTGTGTGTGTGTGATATATATATGTATTAGTGTGTGTGTGTGTGTGTGTGTGTGTGTGTGTGTGTGTGTGTGTGTGTGTGTGTGTGTGTGTGTGTGTGTGTGTGTGTGTGCGTTAGTGCGTGCATGCGTGTGTGTGTGTGTGTGTGTGTGTGTGTTCAGCTCTCCCCCTGTTAGATATGAATCTAAGTGTCAGAAAAAGCTTGAGGTTGGAAACTTCATTTTTGACTCATCTCTCTGTGGTCATCTCTGCTAAATGTTCGTCAAACACTCCTCTATGCTATCCACTCTGCTAAATGTTCGTCAAACACTCCTCTCTCTCTCTCTCTCTCTCTCTCTCTCTCTCTCTCAGAAAACGACACACAACGCAAACAACTATGGGTTAAATCCAAAAGTTTTAAATATTTAAATGTCCAAATATGCTAATAACTATGGGTAGAAGGTTTTTATCAAGGTGCTCTAGGTTTAAATAGTGGATTATCATAGATAAGTAAGAACTACATTGCAAACATACACATTTCTATTTCTCTGACCTCATTTAAATATCAGCACATATACTGTACAAGATTTATACTCGGCTGCCTGTGTGTGTGTGTGTGTGTGTGTGTGTTTACGGATTAAAGACAAAACACTGATTCAAGATCAGTCAAACCAGAACGCTAAGGGTTAATTTATTTGTCAGATGAGTGACTCTGTTTATCACTCCATCTGTCTCCATGGTAACTCTGAGCAGTGGAGTTATCTATGTCCGTCTGTGGTTAACTCTGCTAAATGTTAAAGGCCAATACTTCTCATCTCCCCCTCTTAAAAAACAACACACAAAAATATACATGCACACACACTTTACCAATAACCAATTTTTAAAACATTACAAAACCTGAGGATGTCTTTGTAGGTTTTGCAATGTTTTAAAAATAAAGTCAATAACTGTGTTTTTTGCTTTGCAGGCAGCCTAGCACGCTGCTTTCAGTGTAGGTCATGCTGCTGTCTCGCCTCAATTTGTCTTTTCTGTTTGTTTGTAGATTGTGTTTTAGTTTATTTATTTCTTTGTAGATTGTGTTTTGTTTTATTTATCGTGCTCAGTTTGGCATTTGCTTTATTTGTTCCTTGTGTTGTAGGCTACATGTTTTGCTTACATGTGGCAATCATTTGCATAGCATGTGTTGCAGGTTGATCACGTGGTGGTGATGATGATGATGATGACGATGATGATGATGAGTATGTGTGTGTGTGTGTGTGTGTGTGTGTATGAATCTAAGTGTCAGAAAAAACTTGAGATTGGAAACTTCAGTAGGCCCTGCCCACACAGACACGTAAGAAACTCATCTGCACAAGAACTTTAATTTTTGACTCTGTTTATCACTCCATCTGTCACCATGGTAACTCAGAGGGCTAATCTCTATGCGGTCATCTTTGCTAAATGTTAGTCAAACACTCCCCCTCCCTTCTCTCTCTCTCTCTCTCTCTCTCTCTCTCTCTCTCTCTCTCTCTCTCAAAAAAAAAAAAAAAAAAAAACACACGACACAAATAATTATGGGTTAAATCCAAAGGTTTTAAATATTTGAATTTCAAAATATGCCAATAACTATGGGTTGAAGGTTTTATCAAGTTGCTTTAGGTTTAAATAGTGGTAATAAGAATTAGTAGTAATTATCATAGACATGTAAGAAATACTTTATACTTTATATAATAATTTACACTATTACTTATACAGTACTTATACAAATATAATTGATATCAGCACATATACAGAATTTATAGGTTGCCTGTGTTTTTTTTAACTGATTAAAGACAAAATACTGACTCAGGATCAGTCAAAACAGAACGCTGAGGGTTCCATGGTAACTCTGAGCTTATCGCACTCTCTCTCTCTCTCTCTCTCTCTCTCTCTCTCTCTCTCTCTCTCTGTGGTTAACTCTGCTAAATGTTGATGACAAACACTCCGCCTCTCTCTCTCTGTAACAGACACACACACACACACACACACACACACACACACACACACACACACACACACATACACACACACTTTACTTCATGTCTTTGTGGGTTTTGTAATGTTTTGTTTGTTTGTAGATTGTGTTTTAGTTAGTTTATTTATTATTTGTATATGAAGTATGTATCAATATCAGCTAACTCAGCTAACAGTCCAACTGCTCTTTTAATAGTTTTTCTGCTACATCAGTATTTGTAAAAGCCCCATCCCCCCACAGTGCAGATTAGACTGGAGTCAAATGGGGTTGAGCTCAATACACAGTCAGTGCTCCATCTAGTGGTAAAGAGAGGTAGGTCATGAATTCTGAACTCAAGCTTGTGGGGGAATTACAGTTTTATTTCTCAGTCGATTGAATATGTTATCTAATTATTATCTACACAGGTTTGTAGTATCAACAAAATAACAGTCATCCCCAAATCGATCATCACCTCTGGAGATGCCAGTATAAAATGCATCATCCCCTCCTTCATGACCAAATCAGAGTTCATGATCTGGACTTAAGTAGGGTGACCACCTGTCCCGCTTTGCGTTGGATTGTACAGCAATTTTACCCTTTGTCCCGCGTCACACAAAGTGAACATCAGTCCCGCATGTTCGTTCGACACACCGATACGTCAACCTTTTGTTTCTGTTCAGAGAAGCGCAAGTTGACAGTTTGACCCCTATATCAACCTATTAAAGCGCACAAACACCTTCACAACTTTGAAAGTAATTCTCAAATCTGAGAACGCACTGTCAGGTCCGACTTCAGTTCGGATTTCGGATATGTGGCCACGAAAAAGAATATACGCTTTCAGTTACGATTGTAGAAAGCCTCTTGGTTGTCAGTGGATGGAGAGAGAGAGAGTTTCTGCGCTGTGGGCACGATCGCGCACAGCTTATTATGGTTTTATGCATATGTGCGCCAAAGGATAAAAGCTTTATCATTAGCTACATTCATTTAATAAAAGCTGCAACTCGAGAATGAATATAAAACAAGGTAATGTAGACCGCTACTTCTTGAATTTCCCACGAGATGAAAAAAAAATACATATCTTACCTTATCTATTTTTGCGATGGCATTTTCATGGAACTTGGTGAGACGTCACCATTTCTTTTGAAAATAATGATCAAACATGCAGATTTAGACCTGGCATATTATTTTGCACAGAAATAGCCTGGTTAAACTTGAAGCCAAGGCTTAATATTTTTTTGTCTCTTGCATATTATGTTGAGTTTGATTCTATACCTAATTTCTGAGAGCTTACTTTTAATTACATAATGCCTGATCTTTTAGAGAATGATAGTGTTTTTTTTTTATATATATATATATATACTTTAAGCTGTCAACCTGTCAGCATCTGTAGCCTATCATTTGGTCTGTGGAGATGATCAGGGCTGGACTGGGACCAAAAACTGGCATGGTATTTTTGGCCATGGTGGCCCAGCATGATTTTATTCAATAATAACTTAATGACGAGCTAAAATAACACTTTTAATTAGACACATTGCATTAACATGATAGATATAATTGGACTAGCCCAATATCCTGAACAAATTAAGACAGTCCTGGCCCAAACATGACCATTGACCCAACGTATGCCCTATCTTAAAGTTAATACGTCTGTCCCACATTGTCCCACTTAAACATGCTACATGTCCCACATTTTGTCTGTTTGGAGGTGGTCACCCTAGACTTAAGTGGACCCCACTGCTGAAAAGCAGAAGCAAAAATCCACTTACGCCCACTGCTGACTCCATTGTGCTTCTTCTTCTGTGTTAGTGTTGAAGTTTAGTCTGCATGTCACTCTGATGCCACAGCAGTTCCGGTTGACAGGGCAGGATGAGCTTTTTTAAAAACTTTCACAGTCTGCCTGCTGGGTGGAGAGACTTAAGTGTGTTTCCAAGAAGAGTATATTATGTTTTGTAGTGTAAATTAAGTGGCTATAATATCATTCCATAACTTTACTTCTCAACTTTATGGTACAAATGTTAAGTACATTGCCACAACTTCACTCTTCTCTCTGTTACTGTACCTCCTACACATGAGCATAGCCTGACATCTAGTGGTGCAAAATAGAAATGTAAACTGTGTGTGTGTGTGTGTACGTTTTCTTTTTCTCTGACCCCATTTAAATATTGCTTTTTAAATTAGCTTTTTTGTTGCTATTGTTTTTTTAGTGTTTGGAGGCCTAGGTGTTGTTTCCAAGATGAGTATTAAATAAAGTAGTGCAAAATGCAACAGAGTACCATCATAAATATAAATGTAAACTCTCTCTCTCTCTCTGTGTGTGTGTGTGTGTGTGCCTGTATGTTTTCTTTTTCTCTGACCCGATTTAAATATTGCTTTTTAAATTAGCATTTTTTGTTGCTATTGTTTTTTAGTGTTGTTTCCAAGATGAGGATTAAATAACCCACAGGTGCGCATCCTCTCACTAAAAGACCACTTAAGATGTTAAGAACACAAACTCTACTCTGTGTGTATGTTTTTGCTTTTCTGTGTAACAGATGTTTTATGCATTGAGTTGCATACACATCTTTCTTTCTGTGACATTCAAGGGATAAATTGCGAAAATCAAACTGGACTAAAAACATACCTCACACAATACTAAAACAAGATTATTTTGTTGGGGCTGGATTACCCGGCTAGATTACCTTGGGTTGGCCTGCTAGATGAGGATAGTGGAGCTGGATTGCCATTCAATTTTAGCATATTGATTGGATTAGCACACATCAGTCATGGACTTCCTTAAAGGGGCACAATCAACATGCAGATTACAACATATTTTTTATTTATTATTAACAGTGTAACAGAAATCTTTCGTTGCACAAAACTCTTTGTGTGATAAAGCTCCTCTCTTTCGTGAGTGGACTCTGTGTCTAACAGTCTCTCTCAATGTCCTGTGTGAGTGTACTGAGTGTTTTACTGTCTCAATGTCCTGTGTGAGTGTACTAAGTGTTACAGGAATATTCCACCTTTTTATGAAAAATTGGGGATTCTAAATGAGCCAAATATCAGAGACATGATCAACTGACATCCTAGAGACCAGAAAAGGGGCTAAAAAGTGAACTTCCCCTTTAAAGTCCATCTCTTTGTTGAGTAGGTTCTGTGTCGTACTGCTTTTCTGTTTGGTGAATGCAGAGTGTTCCAGAATCCCTCTAGAATTTTGGAGTAGTTTGATAACCTTCTACATTCCACTGGCAGTTAGGTGAATGCGGCGCTGGTGTCTTGTGCAGAATGTTCCAGAATCCTTCTAGAATTTCGGAGCACTTTGATAACCTTCTACATTCCAGTGGCAGTTAGGTGAATGCGGCGCTGGTGTCTTGTGAGACTCCCCTTGGTGCTGAACGTGTGGCCGCAGTGGTGGCAGTGATACGCCCTCTCTCCCGTGTGGAAGACCGCGTGCTGTTTCAGGTGGCTCTTGGTGCGGAAGCTCTTGCCACACTGGGAGCAGAGGTGCTCCTTGACCTCAAGATGAGTGGCCTGGTGCCTTCTCAGACTGCCCTCAGCACTGAAGGTCCGCTCACAGTGGACGCAGTGGTACGGCCTCTGGTCCAAATGCACCTGGGGCAATGACGAGACACACATTTTTTTGACAATATGATAATAATAATAATAATAATAATAATAATAATAATAATATATTTTGTAATGATAATATATTATTTTAAAACAACTGGTCTCTATGACCCTGGGGCAATGACACATATTTTCCATTGAGATACATTTTTAAAAAATAATTTGTTTACTGAGTTACCAGGGCCCCAAGAGGTAGGAGGGCCCTTGAGTCTGAAATTGGTCACTGAATATTGGGTTAAATAATCTGATTTCCACGTGCCTGACTCATCTTGATGTGCTCCCACAGGTAGTCCTTCCTCGACAACCCGCTTCATTTACAATTGTCCAGAGCCGTTTATTGGGTGCTACAAGTGATGTAAAATTATTGGTTGTATAATCTGATTTCCAAGTGACTGTCACCTTGACGTGCTCCCGCAGGTACTACATTTGGCACTGAATATAGTTAAATAATCTGACTATTAATCATGTGACTGAATATTGGGTTAAAGGAAAATACTGGAGTGAATTCAACCATTCACCTCAGATCTTACTTTCGGTTTCCAACATAACAGTCAGGTCCCATTGATTCAGTATAAAGTGCCTGCTCGCGTCTGCGTTCGCGTTTGGTCTGTGCTGTACCAAATTATTGTGTTCCACTCGCTAACTAGCGCATTTAGCAAGCTCTTTCAACAGGGCTATGCTTGAATTCACCCTGGTATTTATGTCCACATGCAGGACCCACGTGCCTAATAATCTGATTATTCATGTCCATGTGGTATTGGTCACTGAATACTGGGTTAAATAATCTGATTATTCATGTCCATGTGGTCCACGTAGATCCCTGCGTCATTTACAATTGTCCAGAGCCGTTTATTGGGTGCTACAAATGTCTATCTACATACAGTAGCTCAGAGCCAATCAGGTAATGTGATTTCCAGGTAGTCTGACCCACCTTGAGGTGCTCCCGCAGGTAGTCCTTCCTGAAGAAACCTTTCCCACACAGGTGACACACCTGTCGGCGCCGGTTCCGCTCGTGAAGAGGCAGGTGCTGCTTGAGACCTCTTTGGGTGGCGAAGGCCTTTCCGCAATGCGTGCAGTGGTGCGGCCGCTCACCTGTACACAGGTGGACGTGGTACTTCAGTCAGAGAGGGGCAAAGTGGATCGAGAGAGCTAAACATTACTTATGTTGTTAAATAAGGTTGTTAAAGTGATAAATCACACTCTCTATAAAATACCACCTTCTTAGACAACTTTACTGGTGTGAGGTAATCATAGCGGTTCCATTGTACAGTCAGAGGAGCCAGAGCTCTAAAACGCTAGGTAAAGGTGGGGTATTTGATCAGTAAAAATGGTTTGAGAAAACTAGACATTTGAAAAGAAAAAAAAAAGAAACAAATCAAAAGATGTGCTACATATGATACCCTTAAAAAAGCTGAAAGTAGTGATAAGTTACTAGATAGCATATACAGTATAATGGAATATAGATTGGGTATAAAAGATGCAGGGAGATAATGGAAGGAATGTCTGTGACTTACAAATAAAATGACTACGAATGAAAATTACGACTAATTCAATTCAAAGTAATGACACGAATATACTTACCTTGTTGAAGGAGCCTGCTAAATGCACCAGTTAGCGAGCAGAACTAAATAATTTGGAACAGCATAGACTGAACGCGAACGCAGAAACGAACAAGCACTTTATACTGAATCAATGGAAACTGATTATTCAAAACCGAAAGTAAGATCTAAGGTGCCGTTGACTCAACGTAACATGTTTTGCGTTTGCATTAGGTCTATGCTGCTCGAAATTCTTTCATTCCATGCGAAATATATTGCTGTTAGAAGGCTCGTGCAACAAGGCTATGCTTAAACTTACTCCGAAGCTATCCTTTAAGTATCTTTGGTTTAACACAGCAAATAACAATGTTTGTGGAAACAGAATTCTAGAAGTTCAACTACTGCTGAAAGTTCTTTGGAATGTTTACAGTAGCTAGGAAAGCAACAATAGGAAATACAATCCTAGAACGATTCATCTTGGGTAGTAAAGTATCTTTGGTGCGACCGCTCACCTGTGTGCAGGTGTATGTGGTACTTCAGTCCCTCTGTGGTTCGGAAGCTTTTGTCACACTGGGTGCAGTGGTGTGGCCGTGCTCCGGAATGGATGAGCTGGTGTCGTCGGAGAAGGGACTTTGTAGTGAAGCTCTTGCCACAAAGAGCACAGTGGTGCGGCTTCTCTCCTGTGTGAATGTGCTGGTGTTGTTTGAGAATCCACTCTTCATTGAAGCTCTTGCCACACTGAGTGCAGTGGTACGGCCTCTCTCCTGTGTGAGTGTGCTGGTGTCGTTTGAGATGCCCTGTATTCCTGAAGCTCTTATTACATTGAGTGCAGTGGTGTGGCCTCTCTCCTGTGTGAGTATGCTGGTGTTGCTGGAGACGTTTCCCTGTAGTGAAGCTCTTGCCACACTGAGTGCAGTGATACGGCTTCTCTTCTGTGGGAGTACACAGGTGTCGTGTGAGATGTCCCTTTCGAGTGAAGCTCTCGTCACACTGAGTGCAGTGATACGGCCTCTCTCCTGTGTGAGTGTGCTGGTGTCGCTTGAGGTTTCCCTCTTGAGTGAATCTCTTGCCACACGGAGTGCAGTAGTACGGCCTCTCTCCTGTGTAAATGCGCTGATGTCGTTTCAGATCTCCCTCATGAGTGAAGCCTTTGCCACACGGAATGCACTGATGACGTTTATAACTTCCCTTATAAATGAAATCTTTGCCACACTGATCACAGCAGTACGGCCTCTCTCCTGTGCGAGTGCGCTGGTGATGTTTCACACTGGCGTGCTTGTGGCTGTTTTCAGTCTTCAAGTTGGGGCTATTAATTACACTTTCAGCCTTCTCTCCTAGATCCTCATCACTGTTATGTTGGGCACCCAACACACTGGGTAGATCCTCTTCAGTCTTACAATGAGTACCCAACGCACTGGGTAGGTCCTCTTCAGTTTTGAAGGAGGGGACATGACTGTCTTTTATTTCCATCCTACAACAAAAATGTGTGAACAGAATAGGGTCATTCCGTGTGAAATCAACCAGTGACGGACCGGTCACCCTCTCTGAAAAATCTGAAAAAAATTACAGTTGTTTGTATGCTCAACCTATGCTTGAATCTGAAATAGTAAGTCTGTATCACTAATGGCTGCAAAGGTACAGCCATTTGAAATTTCAAGTCATTTTAAGCATTTTGGTGAACAAGCCTTTTGTTCAACTTCCAACATTGCTGGCTCTTTCAGTATTTCACACACAGTAGTGAAACCATGTGAATAGAAACACATTTTCCTGTAGAATTCAAAAATCAGCTCAGATCAGATGTATCTGGTTTTATCTTCCCCCTCCAAAGCTTTGAAAATGGCTATAAATTCTATACGTGTTTGGACACCTCCACCTTACAGGGCTTCTTGTACAAAAACTAAGTGAGACAAATTTATCGGAGTATTTTTCCTAGTCGCATATGGATTTTGCAGTCCTGTTTGTGCATTAACTTTTGTTAATATTGTTATCATACTGTCAGAGCATTTTTTTAAAAGTAGGTATGATTTTTACAAAGGCCATATTCATCCACTCATTTCACCACGTGGACAGCAAGATTTTTTAAAATTTTACTATGAGTCATTCAGTATCTGAGGAACACCTATCCAAAATTCGGTGTTGTTGCTGAGTCTCGTTATTTAGATATGATTTTTTGAAAATATTGTCAATAAATCCACTGAATTAAAAGGAGAAATCCTACCCAACTTACTTTCATTTTTATTTCATTCTGCCCCATTCACTCAGCATTAGTTTGTTTGTTATTTGGTCTATGATCAATTTTTATGTTCTTTTTCTGAAAGACAGCATGCAGGTAACTGGAACAATGGGCCTATTGGCTTTATGCTGGATTTCTCTTTTAATTGGTTATCTGCAGTACCACATTGCGCCATATGTGGTGCACTTTCAATACAATGGAAGTCAATGTAAATCAGTGGAGTTACTGACAATATTTTCAAAAAATCATATCACAATAACGAGACTCGGCAACAACACCAATTTTTGGACAGATGTTCCTCAGATACTGAATGAGTCATGATAAAATTTTAAAAAATCTTGCAAACTGTCAACATGGTAAAATAAGAGGATGAAAACAGCCTTTTCCAAAATTGGAACCATCTTTGAAGAAATGCTCTGACAGTATGATAACATTATCAAGAAAAGTTAATGCATAAACAGGACCGCAAAATCCATATTTGAGTGGGGAAAAAACTTGGATAAATTTGTCTCACTTCCTTTTTGAACAAGAAGCCCTGAAAGGTGGCGGTGTGAAATCACACATAGAATTTACAGCCATCTTCAGAGCTCTGGAGAGGGGAAACTACACAAGATGCATCTGATCTGAGTAAATTTTTGAACTCTACAGGAAAATGTGTTTCTATGCACATGGTTTCATCATTGTGTGTGAAATACTAAAAGAGCCAGTTGTGTTGGAAGTTGGACAAAAGGCTTGTTCACCAAAATGCTTAAAATTACTTGAAATTTCAAATGGCTGTACTTTTGCAACCATTAGTGATACAGACATACTATTTCAGATTCAAGCATAGGTTGAGTAGACAAACAACTGCAATTTTTATCAGATTTTTCAGAGAGGGTGACCGGTCCGTCACTGGTTGATTTCACACGGAATGACCCAATAAAGACATTCAACATCAAAGTTCAAGAGCTAACACTGCATTCTGTGTTGTGTGTTCTTTTTGCCTTATACCACTGGGGGAGAGTGGGGTCAAGAGCTAACACTGCATTCTGTGTTGTGTGTGATCTTTTTGCCTTATACCACTGGGGGAGAGTGGGGTCAAGAGCTAACACTGCATTCTGTGTTGTGTGTTCTTTTTGCCTTATACCACTGGGGGAGAGTGGGGTCAAGAGCTAACACTGCATTCTGTGTTGTGTGTTCTTTTTGCCAAATATTCTTATTACAGGGTGCCCAACCATGCATAGACCAATGTGTGTTGTGTGTGTGTGTTGTATGGTGCGTGTGTGTTGTAGTGTGTGTGTGTGTGTGTGTGGTTTCCAATGTGTGGCCCAGCACCACAGAATCATGAACTCCAAGCACCACAGACTAAGATTGAGATCAAATTAATACTGTCAAACGATTTAAAAAAATAAGCTGATTAATCACAAAATTTTACAATGATTAATCATGATTAATCACTTTTAATTGCAACTCATTTCCTCCAGTAAGAATTTGGATGCTAGGGTATGTTGGATCCCTATTTTGCCCTGTAAAGGCCCCGATACTAAATAGTTGGCTTTGTTCGTCTCAAATGGGGCAATTCACAACAGTCTCCTACCCCCAAGGGTTCCCCAAACATGTTGTTGGACAGTCAGGAGCTAGACCATAATCTTTGTATAGTTTGACTTGATAGCCAAGCCATTTTCTATCTGAAATTGAACATAATACATGCCACGAAAGTGGAACCATATCCATCAGGATTAATTCTGGTTAATTCTTTTAATCTGAGTTAAATTTTTTGGATTAATCAGTTAATTTTGCCAGCAGTAAATAACATATTCAAATATAGCTTTAAAATTGTCTCAACAGGTGGATTTGAAGAACAATAGATACCGATACAGGTGTATATTTAACATGGCAGTTCAGAAAGTGTGTGTTAAAATGCTGCCTGCTGTATAGGCCTATGCATACCCCAATGACCAACTCTGGTACCCACAACACTGGATTCCCTCATTGGCATACTGCTACCTGGTTGGTGCTACCTGCAACACTATGTGCTATTTAGAAATATGCATTATTTTCTGTTATACAACAGTCAGGTCCAGTCAAAGTATTTCTGAATTCCTGATTGGACGAGGCACATTCTAAGCATCACACTGGTGACTCTCTGCAGCTTGTAACTTAGGCTACTTCACATTTTTCACATTTCATTTGTATGAAATAGTTTCATTTATATGAAATAGTTATTGTCATCCATGGTACTTCCGTGACATCTACTGGCCAATATAGATATTGCAGAAGGTTTGACAAATTTGAAATTGAATTGAATTGATTTTTTTTTTTTTGCTAAGTGTTCCTTGTCCTGGAAAAAGCTTGAGAAACACTGGCCCACCTACCGTAGTTTTGTGTGATCGACCTGGTCCTATTAGTTTTAAAACAATGTGACCTGTTTACCAATTAGCCTATACACTCATCCATAGGTTCGACATAGAGAGAAAGTGTTAGGTCGTTTCATAAAGGAGGGCCATCGTGATAACTCTAGGTGCCACCAAACCTCAGCTGTAGTAAATATGTTAGACGCTAAAAATATTGCAGTCAAGTTGAGGCTTGTAGCAGGCCACAGCTGGCTACATAGGCTAGAAATAGCCTACTCTCGCCAAAATATAGCCCATTTCGCCTGACTCACCTTTTCTTGTGTGTGTGATGTCGGTGAATCTGTGCAGCCTTTAAATTGTGTTCATACCGCAAGCATTGCACATGTTCTCATAAGCTTTCCAAAGAAACATTTGTAAGTTATATTATTGGTCCATATCAGATGAAAGGGCAAGTAGCTTAACCTACGTCATCGTCCTGCGCCCAGTCTCTTCCTGGTAATGATCACATCCAGCAAGAAAATAATCAGCTGCCGTGCCGTGCTGATGACCGAAAATGAACTTGTTGTAGAGCGGGATCACAAGCCTTCGCCTATCGGTTCCATGGTGGTAAAAATTGCCTGCCTTATGAGATTCTTATCTCGTCCGCTAGATGGCGACATGCTACTAATTAAGTGAATCAAACCACCTATAACCATATACTGTAAAATAGCCTAAGTATTTTCTGTGGAACGGATTTTCTCTTCTTTTTTTCAAAGTCCCCACTGTTCGTTACGCATAGGCGCAATTCACCCATCCTATTCCCGATTACCCCTTCCGCCTGGGAGGCACAGGTCCGGGGAAAATGCAGAACACCCACCCAGCCAGTTGCACTTGAGTTACAGTTTTAATCCATGTCTTATATGCCACCTGTCCCGTTTTTGATTGGGCCTTCTTTTTGGTTATTTGATGGGGAAAACGTACACCCTTTCCCTGGACATCAACACTTTTGATTCACTTTTGATTCTCCTCGCCAATCCATTTTGCGCATTTTACGCACTGGGCGGAAGGGCGATGATGGCCTTTCAACTTCTTTGCCAGTTTAGCAAACGCAGATCTTGTATTGCATTTCAGTGTTATCTTTCTCAAACAGTTCCGGTGCCAGCGCTATGTTCAGTAAATAGGTAGGACCTAAGTATTCTTTCTCTCACACCAACGAAACTAAAAGAGACGAGTAGGCCATTTTTTTTCTTCAATGGGAAACAACAGTAAAAAACCTTTGATCTATGTTATTCTGTTGGTATTGTATCAATGATGGTAGGCGTATGATAGGCTACTATCTACAGTAGATACATCATATGAGCTCTCTTTGTAGGTTATTTCCCTTTGGAACAGCGATGGGTGCAGAGAGGGAGGACCGTCCCACACTTATAATGGTTAAAATGTCTACCACTTCCTACAACTCTTGACAGACCCTAGAATGGCCATAGCAAAGTAATCATACAGAATACACAATGCAATGCATTACCCAGTATGGTAATACTTCATGTTCATTCTGTCTTAAATTTTGTGAGAGAAAATGTATTGGCTATATGGATTCTGCAAGTTCCTGTCTTTTGTTCATACTGT
>JAODXP020000244.1:160065-173191 GCA_027497455.2 Sardinella longiceps | reverse complement strand
ACGCAAGACAAAACGCGGCGAGAAAGCAGAAGGAGGAGGGTGCAGTCTCATTTAATTCGTTTCATTTTTTTGACAGAGAAAAGTAATTCCCCTCAAATTACCTCTCTCTCTCTCTCTCTCTCTCTCTCTCTCTCTCTCTCTCTCTCTAACCTAATGCCTTTCAAAAATCTTTCCCTTTACTCGCATTTAGGGAGCAAGGCAAAAAAAAAAAATGACTAAGAAGAAAAAGAGGAATGAGGAGGACCACAGCAATAACCAAACTTCCATTAGATTTATAATTTCATTTCAATTAAAAGTGACTTATCACCTTTCTCTAATGCCGAGCTTAATATGGTGGAAATTATCAGTGCTTGACGTGGCTCGCTCGAGTCTGCGCCGGGCGCGCGCGCGGCTAATTGTAATCAGGCGAATCGAAGGTGATTGTCGCTTTTCCCGCCGGTGTCTCGCGAGCGGGGCCTGCCTGCCTGCCCGCCTGGCGCGGAAATAGAACTAATTTAGTCGAGTCCCGCGGGAAATCCGTGGAACAGATTAACATTTTGGAAATATCGTAATGATAGCATTTGAGGAATAGTGACGCCAATTTGCGGGGAGCTTTGTGAGCGAGATATTTGCATACTCGACACACATCAACTCCCTTTTCGGCGCGCGCGCACACACACACACACACACACACACACACAAACACACACACACACACACACACACGCGCGCGCGAATGAACGCCCCTGCACGCACGCACGCCCGCAGGTCTCTCCTTCCCCAGACATAGGTTAGGCTACAGCAGCGGCGTGTGTGTGCGCGCGTGTGTGTGTCTGTCTAGAAAGAAGGAAGGAAGAAAGACAGAGAGAGAGAGAGAGAGAGAGAGAGAGAAAGAGAGAGAGAGTGTGTGTGTGTATGTATGTGTGTGAGTGAGTGAGAGGCCTCATGATAGAATTGAACTAGTTCAGAGATCAGATGTCCCTTAGAACCCTGTGAGGAAAATAAACCTGTAGCCTACAATACTGTATTTTACTCTATTACATATCCTTTGTGCTATGGCCTAATGTCCAACTATACCATCACCACCAGCCATAGAGAGGAGCTCTCCAAAGGGTCAATGGAAATGGAGCCTAAACATATCTCCTAACATGCCCTCAAAGGGTATTAAGCCTGTTTAAAACTCTATCAAATCAGACTCAGACATCCTGCGCCCCATGTGTGATATGGTTTTACTGGTTTTAAATTGGGAAACTAGGCTATTTATGTTAGTAGTGCTCACCAGATTTAGTTACATAAAAAAGTAATGGTGCTTCAAAATTAGATGTGACTTAAGATAAGTGATAAGTGATAAGTGTTTGTTCTGCCCTAAGAAGAAACAAAAAGATGGTAAATGATGTTAAACTATCTCCAGGTCTAACAGTCAAACAGATGTAGAATAAAGCAGATTGATTTTGAGTGATTACTTTAAAGTTGCTCTGGAAGGACAGACGGTTGGACACCCCTCCTATAAAGGGTATGACTGCTTCATTACACAGTAGCCTATTAGCCTATATAAGACTAAAGGCCAACAGGGGGCACCACTAGAGATTGTGGGCCCTATGACAGAGAATCATTTTGGGGCCCCAAACATTGATTTTAATATTCAAATTCTTTCTCTGGTCCCCCCTTTCAGTAACAGGCCCTTAGAATCATCTTACAGGAAAATACCGGAGTGAATTAAGCATAGCCCTGTTGAAAGAGCTTGCTAAATGCGCTAGTTAGCGAGTGGAACAAAATAATTTGGTACAGCACAGAGCGAACGCGAACGCAGATGCGAACAGGCACTTTACACTGAATCAATGGGACCTGACTGTTGGAAGCCGAAAGTAAGATCTGAGGTTACATTGACTCAATGTAAAGTGCTTCACGTTTCAGCCTTAGGTCTATGCTGTTCGAAATTCTTTCATTTCATGCGAAATATAACTGTTAGAAGGCTTGTGCAGCAGGACTATGCTTGAACTTACTCCGAACTTATACTTTAATTCTTCCTCCCTTAGCGGCACCCCTGGGTCATCTCATGCACGATGCTCCTATGACCAAAGCCATAGACTAGGCTACTATACTGTAGGATGCTCCTATGACCAAAGCCATAGACTAGGCTACTATACTGTAGGATGCTCCTATGACCAAAGCCATAGACTAGGCTACTATACTGTAGGATGCTCCTATGACCAAAGCCATAGACTAGGCTACTATACTGTAGGATGCTCCTATGACCAAAGCCATAGACTAGGCTACTATACTGTAGGACAGTGGTTCTCAAAGTGTGGTCCGGGGACCACTGGTGGTCCGCGAGCAAGCTGAAGTGGTCCCCAAGGGGATTTCCAAAAAAAAAATGAAAAGTGAATTTAGTGAAAAATGAATTGTGTCAAATGAAATGATTTCAAAGCCAAATAGGAGCTGTTCAATGAATACTATGAAGCAGGCCTGTAATTTGGTTTAAAAACTTAAAGCTATCTGAATTAAGAATTGCCTTTGAATTGGTCGAAGGGTAAGGGGTAGCAGTATGCGACTTGATGAGGGGGCGTGAGAGTAGGTGGTCCCTGGAAAATATTTTTTGGGAAAACTGGTCCTCGATCTGAAAAAGTTTGAGATACACTGCTGTAGGATGATCCCACATGATCATGTCCACTTGAAAATGTATACGTTATATAACCCTTATGATTCTAATACACTCTAGGCTAGCCTCTAAGATTCTAATGCACCATGGGAGAACTATGGGAGAACTACTGTGGGTCACACACACACACACACACACACACACACACACTGAGAGAGAGAGGGAGGAGTGAAGGGACATTTTATGGAGTTGCGTACAACTTTATGTGAGAGAAAGACAGGGACTGACAAAGTGATTTTCTTATATATATATTTAAATTCGTCATTCATTGGATATTAATATAGGCCTAGTGTAATTGTCATATGCATCTATAATAGGCTTAGTGCGTCCTCAAAAGGTTAATTACCAGTTTTAAATTATATCAATTATTGGGTAAAAAATACATGTATGTTTTCTTGGGCAAATCCTAATCCCTGAACTAAAATCTTTAAATACCAAAGAAAACCAAAATTAGCTGCTACTATTTCATCAAATTATGTTAGCCCCCCAATAAAATACTGCCATTGTCTTTAAAATGTCCAGTGTAATTTTTATCACACTTCATGCTTTAAACGTGTTGGGAAGAAAGAGTAATTTAATTTCCTTGACAGGCAGAACATTTGCCCTAAAAAAATATTCCGTCTGAGTGGCCTAATCCTTTAACGGGTCGCCAACCTCTTATTGAATTTCTGATCAACATTGAAAAACAATTGTGAACTGTTTTCAATGGACCCGTAACGTAACGAGTTGCTCCTTCGATCCGTGCCACTCGTTTGTCACACACACACACACACACACACACACACACACACACACACGGTCCGTCCCCCGAGATGCGCCCGAGGAGGCACGCGCTGTAGTCAGAGAGAGACTAGACAATGACCCAACACACACGCACGCACGCACACACACACACACACACACGCACACACGCACACACACACACACACACACACACACACACACACACACACACACACACAGAAGCCTATCACAGTGCCGCCCGCTCTGATATCAATCTCGCTCTCCTTCAAGCCTTCTGACCGCGTGCCATGGCCACGAGCGAGGCTTGAATGTTAACATCTCTTTTGTTGGCCGCCGTGTTGATTTGTTTTAATCCCCCGTTGACTCGCGAGCTCACGTTGTTCGGATACGGTGAACAAAGGAGGAGGGGAGCGAGAGAGAGAGAGAGAGAGAGAGAGAGAGAGAGAGAGAGAGAGAGAGAGAGAGAGAGCGAGAGATGAGAGAGGGACGGATGGGGGGCGGCGTGAGACCATCTGCTGTTTCTGAGAGGCGCCGAATTCCCGCCCCCGAGAGAGCCAAAGTTACGGCGCGCGCTGCGTGTACTGCATGTGTGTGCGCGAGAGGAGGAGAGATGTTTTAATTAAGGCAATCGGGTTAGAAATCAACTCCGCGGCGCTGTCATAAATTAGCTTGCCAATGTCTCCCCCCTCATGGCGAATGTAGGCTACGGGTGAAGTAAATGGATTCGATCCTTTTCTTCTCCAACTATCCCTCCAGGAATTCGATTCAAACAACATTAGGAGAGAGATTTTCGGAGGATATTATTATCTCCTCGAATTTCCTTTGAGCGAGTGAGTGAGTGAGAAAATTACCAATTTCCCGAGCAGATATAGAGTGTAAGCGAGTCCTAATCAACCAATGTCACTTCGTTTCCACTTGTTTACAGAACTCCTAATGAGAAAACAGTAGCCTACAGTAGCGTCTGGCCCCACACTTTTATTGGCGTCAGTTAAAAAAAAAAAAAAAAAACAGATGAGGAACAGCCGTTCTCTCCATTCAAAAGATAATCACATTGCCTACAAATTGAACATGACAACAAGTTGGTCTAACCCCGGGGATAATAATACGACTAATTAACCAACTCGTTATGTCTTAATTAGCGCTAACGGCCAGTCTGCTATAGAGGCACGAGCCACAGCGTCATCTTGTGTTCATGGTTGGCCTGTAACGTCAGCAGAAACGAGACTGGTCTGGTCGGCCCGTTTGAGGGGCTTCTCTCTTGTAGGCTACCAAACAATTAACTTTGAGATTTTCAAATCATATTGATTTTCAAATACCCTTGGTTTTTTGTTGTGTGTTCAAACATTAAAAAACACCAGGTCTATCAAAACGGTTCAGTGAACAAGGTGTATCTGATGTCATTATCCTGACAGACTACTTTGTTGTTTTCATGCAATATATATTTAGTATATCTCTCTGTGTGTGCGTGTGTGTTTGTGTGTGTTGAAATAGAAGGTAGGAAATATACAAATCTATGCAACTGTATGTGTGTGTGTGTGTTTGTGTAAGTGTGTGCATGTCTGTGATTAGTTAATTAAAACTCACTCTTGTTTAGGCTAGTCCATAAAGGGGGTAAATTATGTTCTCTCTCTCTCTCTCTCTCTCTCTCTCTCTCTCTCTCTCACACACACACACACACACACACACACACACACACACACACACACACACACACACACACACTTGTTTAGGCTAGTTCATAAAGGGTCTAAATTATGCACTTTGCCGACACGGTCCCAAAACACCCCATAAATTAACCCTCCCCCCTACTCTCTCTCTCTCTCTCTCGCTCACACACACACACACACACACACACACACACACAACACACACACACACACACACACACACTTTCTCCATCTGTCTCTCTTTGTCCAGCGTGAGAGAGAGAGTTTCATCTCGTTTACACACACACACACAGACACACACACACACAGTCACACACACACACACACACACACACACACACACACACACACACACACACAAATACCTTTTTTTACATTTGGTTTTTACAGTATGTTGACTTGTTCCAGTCATCCTATGGGGAAGTTGGTCTTCTCACACATGCATGCACACACACACGCACACACACACACACCTGTGCATCTAACTGTTCCAGTGGTTTATGCGTGTGTGTAGACCAGAAGCGTGTGTGAGTGTGTGTGGGAGTAGAGTAACGCAAACGCATGCATGCTCCCACGTGTGCACACCCCAGACACACACACACACACACACACACACACACACACACACACACATTAGCGCATCCTTGTGATGTGCTAACACTGAATAGGTGATGACAGGGTGTAATTCCCACAGCATTTTAACTGTTAAACACACACACACACACACACACACACACACTCAGTATTGTAACTGTCACATTCAATGGGGATGACTGGTGAGAAGCAGGCAGGGTGCACTTCCTCAGGTGTCCCCTAGGGGGCTGCAGCTGCCCAGCCTCACAGGCTTCATGTGACACCATTCACCTTCATTCACTAGAACGATAGCCTGGCGATGCCATCCTACGTACCTCCGCTAAGGATTTTATCTCCGCACGTAGTCTGGAATAAACCCCCCTTCCCGCCTAGCCTGACATAGCCCGCCCATAATACGAATGTTCATCCGTATCCATGGTCTGGGAACGGTCTTCTGGGGCGTGTTTACATTGGTAGAGAGTCTACCGGCCAATAAGCGAAGCTGATTAGACGAGCTGTCCAATCGTTTCAAACCAGAAGTGAATGTCCTCCCCCCCGCAGTATAATCGCGTCAGGTTAAAGAGCCCCCAGACCATGAATACGGATGAACAGCAGTATTATGGTCGGGCTATGTCAGGCTACTTCCCGCCTTTCTCTCGGTTACTCTACGGTTTAGCCAATCAGCACACTGTTTAGAGCGATGTCTCAAAATTTTGTAGTCCGACAGGAGAGGGACACATTTGTTATTCACTCCCCACTTTTGAATTACATTCACAAAATTGGTACATGACATTAGCATCCATGTTCTTGAGGATTTATTGCCACTACGATGTCAAAATAGGTCAGAACTTGCGATAATACTGTTAATGCTGAAAGCGAATGTTGTAGGCGTGAAAATACGTCATATCCAAGCAGAAACCTATTTCAATTGCGTTGGGCCAGACTGTATGACATAGTCAACAGTCGCTTTCGCCCAGGCTACTAGAATGAGGCTTGGGTGGTAAAACTTCCCCAGAAGTAGCTTCTGGGGATGGGATGCTCCTCATCTGCCCAACTTTCTACCTGACCAACAGTAAGAGAGGGGACCAGCAGTAGATTTTCTGTCAGACATCTGTGAGAAATTATTAATTATTATATTTATAAAGCAAAGGGAGTTTTTCCTTGCCCATGTTTCTCATGGATGCTTCTGCCTGTAAAGCGCCGCGAGACAATGCACTGTATTTGAGCGATCTACAAATAAAATTGAATTTAATTAAATTAACGTTTCGTCGGCACGTCCTCTAGTTTTACCACCCGAGCCTCGTTTTCGTTGGGAATATGGCGGCCAGGTGAAAAAGGTCAATAGCTCCTCTGCAACTCCTCCTCCAGTCACGGGTCCATCTCCTTTAGAACCTCATAGAACTCCTGTTGGGCTATGGTTCCTTTCCTCTGGATCATGGTGAGCAGGGCGCTGTTCTGATCAGCGCTGGTGTGTTTATTGTCCACGTGCTCCTGCCCAAGCTGGAGCAGGATGGGACTGATTGTGCACAAAAGAGATAGAGTATATATTAAAGTTGTATTACTGAAAGTCTTTAACTGTGGAGTCCTGCAGAGACAGAGAGATCTTGGTCTCTCTCTCTCTCTCTCTCTCTCTCTCACAAACACACAGGGTACGCACCCCGCACACACACACACACACACACACACACACACACACACACACACACACACACACACACGAAGACTACATCCAAGCATTCATCAATAGCTGAGAAAAAGGGTGTATGTTGTTTGGAAACCTAGCTTTTACTGCCACCCAGTGGCCAAGGTGTTACATTGCAGGTTTAGTCTTCAGGTAATACAGTAATACACTATATGAAGAATAGGATTACAGAATTGATTGTAACAACCAAAATCAACATGTTGATTATGAACTGTCATTGTACTGTCATTTCCAAGTGGAAATAGATACAGAATTAAAATAGCCCCATGTCTTCACATTCTTTTCACCATATCATGGTGGTAATATAGGGATCTATATCCCTGTCCAATGGAAGAATCCCTCAATACAAAGCAATGCAATTTTGTCAATATTTTAATTCCGAAGGCCAAATGAACTTTATTAGGATGCATAGTATCCTAGCTGGACTTTAGGAATAAAAGAATATGCCAAAAAGTTGTCTTAACATAGGGGTTCCAATATATTCTTAAGGAAGAATATTTTGTAAAGTATGTATTTTACTACTATTTAATATTATTTATGTATGTAAGTATGTGTTTTACCATAAAAATGGTGCCCTTCATGTTTGTCCTTTCCCTTGTCTTATTTTAGTAAACATACTTATTTTAACCACTGCATGCTACAACTTAGTTTTATCAAGTTATCCTTAACATGATTCACAGCAGCACAGATTGTAATCTTCAAAAAAACTTTATTTAGCTTACTTTACTTATGTGTCTGATTGCTAAAATTTAAACAATTTTTAAAAGCATTAAAAAGCATCATAGATTAATATGTTAACAAATGTGACAGGTGTTAATAAAAACCATAAGACCATAATCCATCAGACACAGCAGAGGGAGGCGTGTTGAGTTCAGACGCTGTGTTCAACAGCTCCATCAGACACAGCAGAGGAGGCGTGTTGAGTTCAGACGCTGTGTTCAACAGCTCCATCAGACACAGCAGAGGGAGGCGTGTTGAGTTCAGACGCTGTGTTCAACAGCTCCATCAGACACAGCAGTGGGAGGCGTGTTGAGTACAGCCATCTCCACCTCCTCATAGAGGTCTTCATCTCCACTCTACTGCCCCTCTCTGCTCTGACGTCCAGAGGTCTGCTCTCCTCTTCTGCTCCTCAGCTTGAACCAGATCACAGCAGTGACCAGCCCCAGCAGCCCACAGCCTATCAATGCAAAGAACACTCTGTAGAAAGGAGAGTGCACCCCTAATGGATCCAAGTACACAAGGTGGAAGGAGACATCGGAACAAAACCAAATAGTATTGTTCATTCTATAGACTCTTCGTGTGTACACCCCACTGTCCTCTGTTGTGAGTTTGGAGATGACCAGAGAGGAATTAGAAGGTGATGTGGACACAGTCACTCTGCCCCTCAGATCCTCAGGCAGAGACACAGATTTGCCAAACGTACTGTCAATAAGTGCAATCTGGTCCTGTGGTTGAAGAACTTTCTGACGGTACCATAGTGTCCCAAACACAGACTCAAAGTCAGTCAGATTGTCAGGGATATACAAACGGACACTTTGACCGGAAGAAAACATCACATTCACCCGGGAGCGTTTGGTACAAACCAAGAGGAGAGTGTTATCAAGTATGTCAAAGGATCCGCGATTCCCTCGACATAAATACCTCCCAGAGTGTTGGAGTGACACAGAGGGAATGATGAGGGAGTAGTCCCCAGTCTGGCTGCCGTTTAGCATGTATATCACTTCCTGTGGGTGGGTCTTATTATACATCACTTCCTGTGGGTGGGCTATATCAAGGACCACTTGGTCAGGAATAGTGGGAGTGGACCAGTACACTTTGTCAGGCAGCTCTCCTTTTGCAATGCAGGGAAGAGTCACATTCTCCTCTTCATGAGTACAAACAAAGTTAGGTCCTATATCCAGTCTCCTGTAGCTGTAACTTTGGCACTGAGTTCCTCTCCATACTGTACAGCAGAAAGAAAAGTCACGCCACCCAACCCTAGACAGTGTGACTGAAGCTGTGTTGAGATCCACCTGCAGTCGGCCCTGCAGATCCTCCACCAGTGGCTCCAGGGAAGAGTTGGTGTCCAGGACCAGAATGGAGTTCTTTAACCCCCAGTCATATCTGTACAGCTGCAGGCTGCTCCCGTGTCCCAGAGGAGAATCCGGACAGCGGAGAGCTACTGGAGAATCAACACCATAGAATGCATATAGGCTAGACCATTCACCCTCCTCTGCACAGACAGTGAGACGGTAGTTTGCTTGTTCTGTGGCGTTTCCTCCTCTCACGCCTGCAGCCCTGTAGTCTCCACTATGAGACATGGTGAGCTTGGACATGTTAAAATAGATATAAGAAGGTTCATAAACACACTTGACCTCATATCCGAGTGGCTGTGGTCTCTCTGGCTGTGAGCAGTTGTTCAGAAGCAGCAGATCTCCATCTCCATACACCCTGTACAGCACATAGTCATCCACACTGGAGAACCTGGGTCTAAATGTAACATCCCCTCCTTCATGTCCAAACTCGAGTTCAGGATCTGGACTGAGTGTGACCCCAGTGCTGAAAAGCAGCAGGAGAAATCCACTCACACACACTGCTGACTGCATTCTGCTTCTTCTGCTGGGTGTAGTCTGTGTGTCTGTTACTCTGATGCTAGCAGGCAGACTGTG
Organism: Sardinella longiceps; assembly: GCA_027497455.2. Lineage (NCBI taxonomy): Eukaryota > Metazoa > Chordata > Actinopteri > Clupeiformes > Clupeidae > Sardinella > Sardinella longiceps. Next base: position 163,219 of record JAODXP020000244.1, on the reverse strand, counting down.
AGCACTCTGACAAGCACATCCTGCCCTTTTTTTTTTAACCGCGGAACTGGTGTGTGTGTGTGTGTCTCTGTGTGTGTGTGTGTGTGTGTGTGTGTGTGTGTGAGAGAGAGAGAGAGAGAGAGAGAGAGAGAGAGAGAGAGAGTGAGTGTGAGTATGTGTTTTTTTTTTCGGTTTCTCTGACCTCATCCAAGAAGATTGCGTGGGCTGTGTGGTTCTTTTGTTTTTTGGGGGGATGGGGGTTTGGCTCAGTGGCTAGAGTGTAAGACCATTACGCCGGGGACCCGTGTTGGATTCCGACCCGAGGTCATTTCCCGATCCCACCCCATCTCTCTCTCCCACTTGTTTCCTGTCATCTCTCCACTATCCTATCTGATTAAAGGCAAAAAGCCGAAAAAAATATCTACAAAAAAAAAATGTGTATTTGTAGCTGTAGACCATTTTTCCAAGAAGAGGGCTGAATTGAAATACACAGACTCTCTCTCAACCACAAGGCCCACATCCTTTCGTTAAAACATCAACCACCTTTTCAAACCACATAAGCTGTTTGGCACACACACTACCTGTGACAAACAGACACACACACACACACACACACACACACACACACACACACAAACACATATAAAAAAGATTTATATGAAACTTATAAGAGGTGTCATATAAAAAAACATGTAAATATAAAACTTTTTTTATATAAAACTATGCAGGCTTTATATTTTGATAAGAATATAATTAACCCACATGGAATTGGTGAGACACAGCAGACAGTGAAGTTACCTATACTGACCTGGTACAGTGGGCTGCATGCTGGAGAGTAGGCCTACTGATAGTTTAGATGATGCATTGGACGAGAAGGGTCCAGCTGCAGTATTGACGGTGCCGCCTTAATACGAGCACGCCCATATGGGCGTTAATTCCCAACATTTGCCGGCCAATCGTGAACAATTTCGCAAGGGACACTGGGTATGATGTCATTCTCATTCTGGAAGAATGACAGACATAGCTAGTATGCAGCTAATGTTAGCGCCGTTGAAGCATTCGATTCAGTTCCAGACCGTGCTCTCTTCTCTCGTCATACTGTATGTGATCTACACTTGGGAGCTAACGCTAGCTAGAAGAAAGAATTAGAGTGCAAAACAAAACATTTATTTGAAAATGCAATCGAAATACGATACGATTGAGAAACTAGTAGGCTAACGTTAGATTTTTAGCTCGCTTTTAGAACAACGGCGCCATGGACCTGTCCACACATATAAAACCTGAATCAATAAAATATGGTAGGCTAATAAAAATAGTTGAACACATCCTCTCATCTCCATGTCATCATTTCAAGCGAGTACATGAAACCGAGGCAATATAAGTTAGCGTAGTGGTTCTCAAACTTTTTCTGTCATTCCCCACTTTGGAAAGCAGAGGATTTTCACGCCCCACCTGAAAGGCTCAATTTGCGCAAATTTTTTTGTCAGTGTTAGGATGTTCATTTTACTAATTCAAAGCCAAATTTCTCTTGAACCAATCATCACAGCAGCTAGCAAATAACACCATTGGAAGGCTCAATTTACTGTCATATGCACATATCTGACAAATAGCTGTGAATTCGGGGGGCATGGTGCGACAACGGTCAATCGCAAAGAGATGTCTCGCGCCCCACCTGTCATGTGTCTGCGCCCCACTAATGGGGCCCGCCCCACAGTTTGAGAAACACTGAGTTAGCGTGACATTTTAAGTCTTGGTGGAATGTTTGAGGCATTATTGTCCATTACTGTTTATAGACAGCTAATCCATGCCTTCTATTGAGATAAAAATGTGTGACTGCAAATCATTGCATTTAGTCAAGCTGCTTACACTGCTACTTAGTCAGGCTTCTTGATTGTTAACTGTCATTTGAAGACATAATCAAAGCTATTGAGGGTGGAGATCTGTATACAGCCATCTTTTAATGAGAATCATTGTTAAGACATTGCGTTCTTATTTCACAATTACAGGGTGCATCTTGCCAGTACCAAAGCAACAGTTGTGGGGTATTTATGCTGATGGTGAGATACAATACTTTACAAAATGATTACTGATATTGTGTTTGCAGACCAACTAACAGGTCCTGATTTTGTTGTTTGTTTATTTGGTTTTTTTTAGTATGCAATGTCGGTCACACTGGAAAAGACGTGTGATTTTGGGGAGGTGAGTTTTGCGAATCTTAAAAGAATATGTAGTGGAATATAAGGTTTTTAATATTCCAGCCATCCTATCTGGAGCCTACATTTAGCATTTACCATATACACTTAGCTATGGAAGGAAAGGACTACATCTCTGTACATTGCCAGTACTGTAACATTGTAAAAAGCTATGGAGATCTTTAAAAGGGAACTATGCAACATTATTAGCTCAATTTACCTTTGTCATTGTGATGAAAACGGCACAGTTTTTGGGAGCTGTAGGGGGACCTCTTATTGGTTAAAATGCGAACTCAAGCCCAGTTAACTGGTTAGCAATGCTTTTCTGAAGCTTTTGTGGAAAGGACGCCTGCAAGGAGGAGCTCTGTGACGAAAAATGTGAGCCTAAACCTAGCGCAAACCGAAAGTATAAATTGGTCCTGAATAGTTCATTTTTAAATCATGTCTTTACTGTACAGGTTGACATGCTGTCTATTTGGAGGTTGTGGTGCCAACAGTGGCTGCAGGGATCCCTACAAATACTGTATTCATTATTCCCTCACTATTCATAGCCCCCCCCTTTCCTGTAGCCCTACAGGTCAAGGTAGCGCATCTGTGGCACCTGTCAGCCAAACCCTGGAGGCCGCATGCAGGGAGATGTATTAGAGACTGTACTTTACCACTCTACCACATAGTAATAAGTTATACAAAAGAAACTTTGAGTAATTTCCTCTCTGCTCATATTGGCTGCTCATGAAGATGGTAGTTCAACGTCACCCTCTATCTTTCTGTACCCCAACAGAACAAGCTGGAACACCTTTCTTGCCCTCGCCATCAACGCATGTTGGCCCTTGAAGCACTGAGCAGAGAAAGGTATTAAAGAATGTACTTTGCCATTAGAGACTGTACTTTACCACTCTACCACATAGTAATAAGTTATACAAAAGAAACTTTGAGTAATTTCCTCTCTGCTCATGAAGATGGTAGTTAAACCTCACCCTCTC
>JAODXP020000244.1:135065-155065 GCA_027497455.2 Sardinella longiceps | reverse complement strand
AGCATTTCCTAATTCATTCTTCTCCTCTCCATAGATTCTCCATGTGTACACCCCACTGTCCTCTGCTGTGAGGTTGGAGATGATCAGAGAGGAATTAGAAGGTGATGTGGACACAGTCACTCTGCCCCTCAGATCCTCAGGCAGAGACACAGGTGGTCTGTAAATGCGAGAGTCATAGTCTACAATCAGAACCTGTGGGTGGAGAACTCTCTGATGGTACCACTGTATCCCATAGACAGACCCAAAATCGATGAGATGTTCAGTGATGTTCAAATCGACACTTTTGGCCAGGAGAAAACATCGCATTCAAGCAAGAATGTTTGTTACAAACATAGAGGACAGTGCTATTCAGTACAACACTCCCTCTACATTCGTACTTCCCGGAGAGTTGGAGTGACACAAAGGGAATGATGAGGGAGTAGTTCCCAGTCTGGCTGCCTTTTAGCATGTACATCACTTCCTGTGGGTGTGTCTGATTATACATCACTTCCTGTGGATGGGCCAAACCCAGTGAAAGCGTCCCAGTACATTTGGTCAGGGAGCTCTTCTTTTGCTATGCATGAAAGAGTCACATTCTCCCCTTCATAAGAAAAAACATCTTTAGGTCCTATTAAAAATCCCCTGTAATTGTATCTTTGGCACTGAGCTCCTCTCCATACTGTACAGTAGAATCCTATGTTATGCCCCATAACCCCAGAAAGTGTGACCGCAGAGGTGTTGAGATCCACCTGCAGTCGGCCCTTCAGATGCTCCACTAGTGGCTCCAGTGAGGAGTTGGTGTCCAGGACAAGAATGTAATTATATAGCCTCAAGTCATATCGGTTCTTTAGCATCCAGTCACATCTGTGCAGCTGCAGGCTGCTCCCATTTGCCAGAGGAGAATCCAGATTGCACACCTCAACATTGTCCTCAAAGGAAATGAATTCTGTAAAACTGAGACCTTTTTGCTCTGTACAGACAGTGAGACGGTAGCTTCTGTGTCCTGTGATGATTCCTCCTCTCCAGCCTTCAGCCCTGTAGTCTCCACTTTGCGACATGGTGAGGTTGGACATTTGGAAACAGAAACCAGAAGAGTCATTTACACACTTGACCTGATATCCGTCTGGCTGTGGTCTCTCTGGCTGTGAGCAGTTGATCAGAAGCAGTAGATCTCCATCTCCACCCACTCTGTACAGCACAGAATCATCCGCACTGGAGAACCAAAGGAACCAAAAATGAGCATACCCTCCTTTATGTCCAAAAATGATTTCAGGATCTGAACTGAGGTAGACCCCAGTGCTGAAAAGCAGCAGGAGAAATCCACTCACACACATTGCTGACTCCATTCTGTATCCCATGTTTGTTTGAACCTTTGTCTCTGTGCTTTGATCCGGCAGACTGTGAGAACTCTGACAAGCTCATCCTGTCTTCTCTTTACCAGAAATGACATATTTCTCTCTCTCTGTGTGTGTGTGTGTGTGTGTGTGAGTCTTTTTGTATGTATCTATTAATTTCTCCATGGTGACTCTGAGCCGTGGAGTTATCTCTCTGTGGTCAACACAGCTTAAATGTTTGTCAACCCCCCCCCTCCCCCTCTCTCTCTCTATCTCTCTCGCGCTCTCTCTGAGATAGAGGCGTCTTGAGTTCAGAAGCTGTGTTCAACAGCTCCATCAGACACAGAAGAGGGAGAATTTCAGACGCTGTGTTCAACAGGTCCATCAGACACAGCAGAGAGAGGTGTGTTAAGTTCAGGCGCTGTGTTCAACAGCTCCATCAGACACAGCAGAGAGAGGCATGTTGAGTTCAGATCCATAGTGAAACTGATTTTCAAGAATACAAAAATTAACAAAAAAAAAAAAAAAAAAAAAGAATATAAAAATGGCCCCTTGGCCAGGAGTGAACACGACATCCACCAGGGAGGGTTTAGTGCAAACATACAAGTAAGTGAAATCAAATTTGTGACTCCCTCTATATTCATACACAGAGTTGTTGTGTCCCAGAAGGAATGATGAGGGAGTAGTCTCCAGTCTGGCTGCTGTTTAGCATGTACATCACTTCTGTGGGTGTGTCTGATGACTGCTCAGTTTATCAAGCCAAGTGGGATTGTACCAGTACACTTGGTTAGGGAGCCTTTTGCAATCCCCTTGCAGGGAACCTTTTGCAGCCCTCCTTTTGCAATGTAGGGACACATTCATGAGCAAAAACAAAGTAAGGTTCTCTGTCTCCTGTAACTGTACTATAGTAACAAAGCTCCAATAAGTGCATAAATACACTTTTAGATTTAAAGTCCATTCACCTTTCTCTGCACAGACAACGAGATGAAGGCTTGTGCGTTCCATGGTGTTTCCTCCTATCCAGCCTTCAGTCCAGTGACACATGGTAAGGTTGGACATTTCAATATAATAATAAGTAATGTTTACACACTTGACCTCTGAGTCAATGATATGGACTCTGGTGGACCCTAGTGCTGAAAAGCAGCAGGAAAAATCCACTCACACACGCTGCTGACTCCATTATGCTTCTTCTTCTGTGTTTGAGCTGACGACCAGACAGAAAGTGAGACCTCTGACCTAATCTAAACTGTATTCATGTGAATAAGTATGCACAGACAGGAAATATTTGAATATTGCTTGCCCCATGTGTGTTTTTACAGCACTGGGCTTGGGGAGCCTGAATAGAAATAAAAATCCCAACCATGGTGGCATGGTTCTGCAACTGGCTAGGGAGACACAAGAGAGAGAGAGAGAGAGAGAGAGAGAGAGAGAGAGAGAGAGAGAGAGAGAGAGAAAATAATCCAATACAAATTGTGTGTGTGTATTTGTGTTGGGGTGGATTAGTGGATTAGTGTGAATTTGTGATTTGTATAGTATGTTGATGAGTGTGTGTGGGGGTGGGGGTTGTTGTGGATAGCCCAAAGTTTGTCACCTTTTCCACACTTTCTGAGTTTGTAGATATGAAAAAGCAACATGAAATATCCACTCACTTACACTTCTGACTCCATTCTGCTTCTTCTTCTGTGTTTGTGCTGAAGGGCCCACCTTCTGACTTTGTAGATATGCAATATCACCATCCCTGAAACTGCCAGCTATAATGCCTGTGAGTTCAACTATTTGTATTCATGCTTTTCTGGAGGAAACCTTGGGCAGATCCGCGCCTTACAGACTCTACCCAACAGCCCATTCAGGGTTTCCCGCAGTGCTTTATAGGCAAAAGCTGTCGCCCGCCTTGCCTACATTCCCCCGACTTTTTTTTTTTTTTTTTTACGCATGGGTCTACATAAGTAAGACATGGCTGCATCATTATCACTGCGCAATGAGGCCGAATTGCGGCACCTGAGGGTTACATACAATAGCCTTTATTACTGCTTCATCTATTACCTGTTGCTACGCCGACATTATTAGTTTAGGGGAAGACGCTAATTAACCGACAACTGGAATACATGCCATGGTCGTGGGTAGGACACCTGGAGGTGCGTGTTTTAATGTTTCATAAAGAGAATATTGTGTATGGTCGTGGCTTACCATAACTGTCAATGCTCATCTTGAAAAATCTGCACGCTAACAGCAGTTCACCAAAGTCACCAAATAAAAGCATCAAAGTTAGCGGTCAACAGTAACCATTTACGATCGACATAAATAATTAACATTAGCGCTATTTACCTAGTAATGATGCCTAGTAATGATTAACAATATTAGAATTGGAAAGCACGCGCACCAAGTTGGCCATCCACTCTCTTCCTCTCTCTCTTCGGTTGCGCACACAGACACGCGCTCCCTGCATGTCTCCTCATCGTGCATATGCAGCTTACTCCTTATTGATTTTATGCAGGAGATAGGCCTACAATCTTCTTTACTTTTTTGTAAACTTAAAAGGAGTGTCAAATAGCATTTATTCATCCAGATGAATTTCATTCATGTCACCTGTTTCACACCAAGATTGTGCCATCTGCCATTAGTAGCCTATGGCTGTGCTGCAAGGAGCCTAATTTACTATTACTATGGCTATGTTCAGACTGCACTCCAAATCTGATTTTTTGCATATCTGATCAACATCTTATCTCTCTATCGACCGTGTTCACATTGCTCAGTCATATCGGATCTCAATGTCAGCTAATGACCTACCATATCCACGTGGGTTACTATGGTACCCTAACGCATCATGCCCACAAATAATAAACAAAACCGCGGAGGGTAGAATATTGGTTGTTTCTCTCTCAGATGGTTAAGTGGGGCCGTAGCACACAGCTACAAGTAACAAGGAAGTAGGCCTATCAGAGATGGAAGAATAGCGTTACTCATCTTTATTTCAGTGCATCAATGCAGTCCAGCACAGCTGTTAGTTGCCTTTCTGATGCGTGGTTGAAAACTTTTACTGACGTTGCTTTCCACACGCGAAGTAAACTCCAGGTCATATGCAACTTGCGGCAAATCCATAACGCGCACTGACACTTGTTATAGCAAACAATACTGTTTTTTAAAAGGAGAATTAACATTAATCTCTCATTTCCGTCCATCTGCATTCCACGTGTTGATGTTTGTGTCACGTGACAAATGACGCAAGTGACATGGTGAAATCCTATCCCATGTGGAAAAGCTGTTTAGATCGCAGCATATCCGATATGAATCGCAATTGACACCACATGGGCATGTAGAGCGTAACAGATTCTGAAAAATCCGAATTCATGTGGTTTTCTGCTGTTCAGACCACCCGAAATCAATTCTACATACAATCTAGATGCAAAAAATCTAGATACAATCTAGATGCAAAAAATATTGTAAATCAATTCTAGATTGGTACAATATCAGATGACACATGCATTTAATGACTTTAGAAGCCAATAGCCTTGGGGCAAAGGTTTCTTTTTCTTTCTTTCTTTTTTACATTAAACAGGTGGGATAAAACATTGTTGGTCAAGAATAATAACCAAAGGCTAGGTCATTTTATAAGGCTTGTCATCTTGCAATATTAATATTGCTGTTTAAAACCTCAAAATTATCCCATTACTGTATCAATTTTATAATCAACAAAATACTAAATTCCAAAAATATCTGATGGCACTTCATTGCACTGTGATTGTAGCCTGCTTACTTTGATTACTTTACTTATTTGTTCAGTAAATAAGGGGAGGAAAGTTAGGATGATTCTAAGGGCCTGGCACTGACACGGGAGCCCAGAGAAATTTTAATATTAAAATCAATATTTGAGGAGTCCAAAATTGTTTTTTTTTTTGTCATAGGGCCCAAAATTTCTAGCAGCGTCCCTGATTGCCCCCCAACCCCCCCACCCCCTCGGGCAACGCCCCCTCCCCCCTGGTCATCTACCCACACCAGGGCGACCCAGACACCGATCGCGCAGGCCACGCCCCCTTCCCCCTGGTCACCACCTTGCCAAGCTCATTTTCTGCGGGAAACCCTGCCAATTACAACCACCTCACGATCCTGGCTGCATTTCTTGGACTGACTGGTTGTAGAACCAATGCCATCATGGCCTTGGTTTGTAATTCACTGTTTGCCCTGTGAGTTCAGCTGTCTTCACTGACTGTACCCCTTGTTAGAAGTATAATAGCTCTGGACAGAAAGTGTGTGAGTGCCAAGAAGCAGAATCAGAAACCTTTTGCTTAATGGTGGCTCAGTATGACACATGTGTCTAAGGAAGCAAGGGACTACACTGTGATATGCATTTGCGTTTAATAGATATAAATAAGACATAAAGATGATATGAATAAAACAATATACACTAAATAAACTGTAAACAGAAGAGCTTCATGTTCATTATTGTCATTGAGACTAGTGCAATTTTTTTTAAAACATTAAAAACAGGGAATCTGGTAACTAGCATTGATCAGAGGATTCTGTTTGTAGTTTTCATGGATACCTCAGCCTTTTGTTTTGGAATATCTATGGAAACCAGCTTCTATGTGAGTGTTTACTTGGAATTTCCATGGAAAACAGCTTCCATGCTGGTGAGGATTCAAACTGAAGACTTTTTGAAGGAACCTCTGATTTGGTCCTCTGTGTGCATCTGCTCACGTCATTGGACACTAAGTTGATTGGCAGGTCACTGAGCCAACCACTGCAGTGGCACGAGTAGAGAGATGGCCACCAGACTCCAGGCAGTGAAGAGGCTGGTCTTAATGCTGACAGCACTGGACACAGCTGATGAGAAAGAACATATAAGAGTATCTTATTTCTGTTTGTGTGAGTGTGTATGTGTGTGTGTGTATGCAAGGCAAGGATGCTAACTTGAGTCATTGAGGAAGATGATGGTGAAGACAAGCTCATAAATGAATTTGAATATAGTGTGTGTGTGTGTGAGTGTACTCTCACCTGTGCCATTGAGTGTGGTGATGGTGAAAGTGAGGTTTCCACTCTGTGCGGCGCGGAGCATGGTGTTGTAGATGGCCGTGCTGTTGGGCAGGGTCCCGTTGGCGGTGAACGTCAGGTCTGTCTCATGAATGATTGAGCCTCGGCTGACCAATCAGAAAACACAGCAGTGACATCACTCAAACTGTAGAACTATCACTTCCAAAACAATGGCACCGATATGTCTTTACACTAAACTCCCAGACTGCATCAACACTGGAGAGTATAGTATGTGACATGATGGTGTAACTATTACTGCAGTCAGCCAGGCTAATAAAGTCTGGAGTGATGTCTTGGACTACGATTAACTCACAGACTACCACCTGCATCAACATTATACAGTAAAGTATGTGACATCATAAGGGGAACAAACCTACTATGACTACTACTACTACTACTACTAGTACTACTCCTAATAATATTCACCTGAATGATTTGGCAGTAAGGCTGATGAAGTATGGAGTGAAATTTTGGACTACTACATTATACAGTAAAGTATGTGACATCATGGGGTAACAAACGTACTACTACTACTAATACTACTACTACTACTAATAATAACTCACTATTACTGCTACTCCTAATATTATTCACCTGAATGATTTGGCTGATGAAGTATGGAGTAAAGTTTTGGACTACTACATTATACATTAAAGTATGTGACATCATGGGGTAACAAACCTACTACTACTCCTACTGCTACTACTAATGCTCCTCCTACTACTACTACTAATAGCCTACTCCTACTAATATTCACCTGAATGATTTGGCAGTGAGGCTGATGAAGTATGGAGTGAAGTCTTGGATGAAGAAGGGCTCCAGCTGGAGAGGAAGACACAGAGATACCATCTTGTTACAAATAACTAAATGCATCTCAGAAATAACCGTACAGTCTAGCGTTTCCTTCAGGAAATATATTTCTAATATCACTAGAAATCATCTTGCACACTCGAGCGTTTCCTTCAGTAAATGCATTTCTATTATCATTAGACATCACCTTGCACACTCTACTGTTTCCTTCAGGAAATGCAGTAGCAGTGTGTGTGTGTGTGTGTGTGTGTGTGTGTGTGTGTGTGTGTGACTGACCTCTTGTTTGATGAGTTTAGCCCTGTTTGTAAATGCAGTGGAGCTGGAGTTGGCCAAAGCCGTATCAAACGTCTCATTGGAGGCAAACTGGACATTGGATGCCGTTCGTGGAGCACCTGGGGGACAACATACAAGATTTACACCAGCTGTGTGTGTGTGTGTGTGTGTGTGTGTGTGTGTGTGTCTGTGTACTCACTGGTGACTGTGATGGAGTTGACATCCCGGGGCAGTGAGTAGTTTGGAGTTGTGTGTGTGTGTGCATGTGATAGTGAGTGTGTGTATATGTGTGTACTCACTGGTTACTATGATGGAGTTGACATCCACGGGCAGTGAGTAGTTGGAGTTGGGGTCACTCACGGCCTCCTTCAGGGTGTCCACTATGTCCGTGCTCTCAGGCAGTGGCTCAGTGGACTCCTCATTGAAGACCAGCTCGACGTCCGTCTCCACATCGTCCATCCTGTTACGGGAACTCTGCCTACATACACACACACACACACACACACACACACACACACACACACACGAATCACAATCGTACCCTGCTGGCCATTGCATCATATAACACACACATACACACACACACACACACACACATGCACACACACACACACACACACACACACACACACACACACACACACACACACACACATAAACTATAGTTGATACCTGAAAGCCAGCACGATGGTCCTCACAAACAGAGTTCCATAACGAGTCCTGTAGATGGTGTCACACTACAAAGAGAAACAGGAAAAATGTTAGATTCTACAGGAAGCAGGTTTAACCAGTTATAGTAGTCTGAAGTCACAGCGCATCTTCAGCTATGAGGAAGTATGGCTTTCTTTAAATTGTGTAAAACATGTAATTTATTGTATCAATCCCCAGTCCTAGCAATATGGATTCATGGAGAAAATGTTGAAATTTGACTTGAATCCTACTTGAATCCTACTTGAATTAACCCCATCTCTTTATATCTCAAGAACTTTAGAGCAACTCTGTTGTATGAAACGTGCTATACAAATAAACGTGACTTGACTTGACTTGACGTGACATATCTCAAGGAATTTTTATGCCTGAAATCAGCCACGGTGCCAGCATACTATCAGGTCTGCTTATCAATTTGGCTATTTGTGCATGATTGACAGGTCCCAAATGTCCAAACTACTACAGACTCACCACACAACCTAGTCTGATTGGCCATTTGTGCATGATTGACAGATTACAAATCCTCACCACAGCCTAATCTGATTGTTTATTTGCTCATGATTAACAGGTCACAACAATCAAACACACAATGTGACAAAATCACTACCACAGTGTCTACAGACTCAGCAGAGCCTAATCTGATTGGTTATTCTTGCATGATTGACAGGTAATACCAATCCAATCCAATTCACTACTGACTCACCACAGCCACAACTTGAGCAGCCTGCTGTTGGAATTCTGCACTCTGTGGGTTGCTTAGCGCCGGGAGGTACACAATATTCAGGACCACCTGCAGCGCAACAGTCGGGGGTGGACGCACAACCACTGCGGTGGTGGTGGCAACGGTTGTGGTGGTGGTGGTAGTGGTAGTGGTGGCAACTGTAGTAGTAGTGGTGGTTGTTGCTTTGGTTGTTGTGGTGGTGGTGGTGGTTGGAGCTTTGGTTGTGGTTGTCACAAGAGTAGTTGGAGCTTTGGTTGTGGTTGTTGGAGCTGCAACAGTTGTGGTTGTAGCCTTGGTTGTAGTTGTTGCATCAGCAGTTGTGGTAGTAGCCTTGGTTGTAGTTGTTGCAGCTGTAGTTGTGGTGGCTTTGGCTGTAGTTGATGTGTCTACAGCAGTTGTGGTGGTAGCTTTGATTGTAGTTGTTGCAGCTGTAGTTGTGGTGGCTTTGGCTGTAGTTGATGTGTCTACAGCAGTTGTGGTGGTAGCTTTGATTGTAGTTGTTGCAGCTGCGGTTGAAGCTGCTTCTATAACAACAATAAGCTCTACAGTAAGTGGAGAACATCTAACACCATGTTTGTGAAGTGTTGCATTTTCCATTGTGCTGAAAGTCTTCAAAAGAAATCTATCAAAGATTACAAATCATAATTTGGTTGATGTTGACAAAGTGGGTTGGGCAGGTTGACATTAGCCAAACAGTAGCTAGGTTGTATTTACATTGTGTTGGGAAGTTAGAGGAAAAAAACAACATCCGCCTTGGGAGAGTGCCATGGAACTGCTAATCAAAGCAATTGTCATGGTTACACACATTAGCCACACATTAGCTAACTCCTCCATCAAAAGGGCGTGTGGATCTTACCTGTGTTCACCTGGAAGGAGGTGATGATAAGCGTTAGAGAGCCGCCATCGATGGCGTTTTGGGTGGTTGTAGTGATGCTGTCTGTGGTTGGAGTTGAAGAGGAGGAACTGAAGAGCAGGTTTGTGTCTGCGATGACCGACCCAGATCTAAACAGCGCAGCAACACAACACATCCACAGTTACACACAACAACACAGCAACACAACACATCCACAGTTACACACAACACATAACACAACCCAACACATAACATCCATTTACACAAACTGATCTGGAAATACATGCCTAACAGCACAGCTGAAACTGTTAGTAATGAAACTAATGTAGAAATGTAATGTAATATTTTTCTAAAAGCAGCAAAAGGTCTATTCATGTAATTTACCTGAAACTGGTAACAGACAGACCAGTGAATGTGGAATAGGCTGCTTGGTAAATGGGCTCCAGCTGAAACAAAACACATTTTTCTGTTAGCAGTTTAAAGCTATATGGCTGAATCGGAATAGCGGTTATATGAATGTTATCTGAGCATCACATTAATCTAGAAATCAGAATATCAGAAGTTACGTTCCAACATCAACGCTGTCCGACAAATCACAAGCCCTATCATATCTAGGGAACATTTAGATTTCCAGGCTAAATGTAAATATCAATGCAGAATGTTGGTTATCATCTCTCGCAATACTGCTTTTTGTCCCAAGCTGTTGATGGGGAGCCTGGGCTTTTCAGTCGAAAACTTTGGTTTGTAGGGTTGGGTATCGAGAACCAATTCCAATTCAGAACCGGTTCAAAATGATCAATTCCATCAATATTGTACGTCTCCAAACATTATCAATTCTCTTATCAATTCTTTAGCTTCTCTGCCCGCACTTCGCGGTGCATTAGCGCCACGTGCTAACTTTTCATAGCAAGCTATCACGTTAACTCCAGTGATTCACAGTCTACCATATTGATGAGACAGAGACACGTAGCTGTTCTCAAGCCTGCCTTTTTGGCATGAACTAGGCTACTCAGGAATCAATAAGAGTATTGATAAGGAATTGGATTGATAGGTAGAAGTGATAATGGCATTGATATTGATAAAATCTTATCAATACCCATCCCTATTGGTTCGGGAGGGATTTCGCCTCTCGTACCGAGGCTACTGTCGTTATGAGGATGAGGGTTCAAGTACCATTCGCCAAATGACCTTTGAGACATCAACACACCTGTGACTTGATTTGTTGCACCAGCTGCAGGTAGGCTTCTGATGTTGGGGTCAACAGGTCACTGTTAAACGTCTGCTGCAGAGTGAGTGTCATGGAGACTGTGTTGGGGGCTGCCGTGGAAACAGCCAATGAGGTTGCAGCTGTGGGAGAAAAGAACCAATAAGATCGTAGATATGCTAAAATGAAGCAGTAAGATGACAGCTGTGAGTGAAAACGGCCAATGAGAGCAGAGATTAGATGGCACAAGCAGGTAGCTTTGAGTTCTGGATCAAAATCACCCATTAGAGTTGTGACATCAGTTGAAATTGCATTGTAACCAACAAAGTTGCTAACGTTTTTACCATTTGTTGTTAGCAACAATGCTTTTGGGAACAGGACCCCAGGTATAACTAGCTATGAGTAACTATAGTGTACTAAAAGTGAACTACAAGTTGAACAAGCAAAATGTCCAAGTACATTGCTTCCGTACTTGAGCAGAGCAGACAACACAGTATATACTTAGTGCTATTGATTCAAAGTGTTACTATGTGGTGTTTTCTTTGTAATTCTTTTCAGGCAGTCTTCAATATTTGCATTAACTTACAATGAATTAAGAACTGAGGTTCCTCATGATGGATTGGGAATAGGAACTAGATAGCCAGTCACAAATTTGTTTGAATGCTGCTGCAAGAGTATACTTGTGCTTATCGTTACATGATACCTGCACAACTGAAAAAGGTGTTCTTTTTCATGTTGTGCTTTACAATAACAGTTACTCCCTCATAAAAGCCTAGCCTGACATAGCCCGACCATAATACTGCTGTTCATCCGTATTCATGGTCTGGGAACGGTCCTCTTGGGCGTGTTTATATCGGTAGAGAGTCTACCGGCCAATAAGCGACGCTGATTAGACGAGCTGTCCAATTGTTTCAAACCAAAAGTGAATACCCTCCCCCGGCAGTATAATCGCGTAAGGTTAAAGAACCTCCAGACCATGAATACGGATGAACAGCAGTATTATGGTCGGGCTATGTCAGGCTAATAAATGCCAACTTTTTCAGACAAAATGCAAAGTTACACCACATAGCACCTTTAAGACAGTACTGTAAAGGTACCGTAAGCATAGCAATCATTATCTTTTTCAGACAAAATGCAAAGTTACACCACATAGCACCTTTAAGACAGTACTGTAAAGGTACTGTAAGCATAGCAATCATTATCTTTTTCAGACAAAATGCAAAGTTACACCACATAGCACCTTTAAGACAGTACTGTAAAGGTACCGTAAGCATAGCAATCATGATCTCCACCAGCTGCTATAACTATGAACAGAGCACAGAATAGTCCACCAGCGTCCAGCCCGCCACCGCATTTACTACAATTCAAATCTATTTTATTTGTCAGAGCCATTGAATGCCACTTTGAGGTGTGAGGTTAAAATTCATTGTTGCCTTTTGAAAGTGCATTTTGAAAGTGCTCCACAATGAAACCAGAGCTGGTGTGTCCAGAGCGTAGTGTAGAATCACAGATAGAAGCAAAAAAAAAAGTGTCACCAGTGCAGTGTGCATGTGCAGAAGCAAAAGTTGTTTTTTTTTTTTTTTTACAAGCAGAGGCAAAAGATGATAGATGAGATTTTTTTTTTTTTTTTTTTTTACTGGCAGAAGCTTGATTGAGGCAGCGGTAGCAGCAGAGGTCGGGGGGAGGTTAAACCTGATATAGTTGGTGCGTCTGGTGACGAAGGAGATGTAAGTTGTGATATAGCTATGCTGGATGCTGTTGAAGATGCAGATGTAAGTTGTGATGTGGTTGTGCTTGCAGTCGATGTTGCAGATGTTGGTTGTGATATGGTTGTGCTGGATGCTGTTGAAGATGCAGATGTAAGTTGTGATGTGGTTGTGCTTGCAGTCGATGTTGCAGATGTTGGTTGTGATATGGTTGTGCTGGATGCTGTTGAAGATGTAAGTTGTGATGTGGTTGTGCTTGCAGTCGATGTTGCAGATGTTGGTTGTGATATGGTTGTGCTGGATGCTGTTGAAGATGCAGATGTAAGTTGTGATGTGGTTGTGCTTGCAGTCGATGTTGCAGATGTTGGTTGTGATATGGTTGTGCTGGATGCTGTTGACGATGCAGATGTAAGTTGTGATGTGGTTGTGCTTGCAGTCGATGTTGCAGATGTTGGTTGTGATATGGTTGTGCTGGATGCTGTTGACGATGCAGATGTAAGTTGTGATGTGGTTGTGCTTGCAGTCGATGTAGCAGATGTTGGTTGTGATATGGTTGTGCTGGATGCTGTTGAAGATGTAAGTTGTGATGTGGTTGTGCTTGCAGTTGATGTTGCAGATGTTGGTTGTGATATGGTTGTGCTGGATGCTGTTGAAGATGTAAGTTGTGATGTGGTTGTGCTTGCAGTCGATGTTGCAGATGTTGGTTGTGATATGGTTGTGCTGGATGCTGTTGAAGATGCAGATGTAAGTTGTGATGTGGTTGTGCTTGCAGTCGATGTTGCAGATGTTGGTTGTGATATGGTTGTGCTGGATGCTGTTGAAGATGTAAGTTGTGATGTGGTTGTGCTTGCAGTCGATGTTGCAGATGTTGGTTGTGATGTGTGTGTGCTTGATGTTGTTGAATCAGATGTTTGTTGTGATGTGGTTGTGCTTGAGGCTGTTAAAACAGATGTAGGTTGTGATATAGCTGTGCTTGAAGGTGACGAAGTCGATTGAGATTGTGATATAGTTGTGCTTGCAGTTGATGTTGCAGATGTTGGTTGTGATGTGTGTGTGCTTGATGTTGTTGAATCAGATGTTTGTTGTGATGTGGTCATGCTTGAGGCTGTTAAAACAGATGTAGGTTGTGATATGGTTGTGCTTGCAGTTGATGTCGCAGATGTTGATTGTGATAAGGTTGTGCTTGATGATGTTAAAACAGATATTGATTGTGATGTGGTCGTGCTTGATGCTGTTAAAACAGATGTTGGTTGTGATGTGTGTGTGCTTGATGATGTTGGATCAGATGTTTGTTGTGATGTGGTTGTGCTTGATGTTGTTGAAACAGATGTTGGTTGTGATGTGTGTGTGCTTGATGATGTTGAATCAGATGTTTGTTGTGATGTGGTTGTGCTTGATGTTGTTGTAACAGATGTTGGTTGTGATATAGTTGTGCTTGAAAGTACAGAATCAGACGTTGGTTGTGGTGTGGTTGTGCTTGCAGTTGATGTTGCAGATGTTGGTTGTGATATGGCTGTGCTTGAAGCTATAGAAATAGATGTCTGTTGTGACATGGTTGAAGGTGATGTCTCAGATGTTGGTTGTGATATGGTTGTGCTTGAAGCTACAGAAATAGATGTCTGTTGTGACATGGTTGAAGGTGATGTCTCAGATGTAGGTTGTGATGTGGTTGTGCTTAATGCTGCCACAGCAGATGTAGGTGACGATAGAGTTGCAGTTGCAGTTGAAAGAGATGTAGGTTGAGATATGATTGTGCTTGAAGCTGTGGAGGCAGATATAGGTTGTGATGTAGTTGCAGATGGAGTTGACAAATCATTTGAAAAAGCAGATATGTGTTGCGTTGTGGGTGTAGTTGATACTGTTGAAAGAGATGTAGGATGTGATGTGCTTGTGCTTGTAGTTGTCAAAGCAGATGTAAAATGTGATATGGTTGTGCTTGAAGCTGTGGAGGCAGATATAGATTGTGATGTAGTTGCAGTTGGAGTTGACAAAGCAGATATTTGTTGCGTTGTGGGTGTAGTTGATACTGTTGAAAGAGATGTAGGATGTGATGTGCTTGTGCTTGTAGTTGTCAAAGCAGATGTAAAATGTGATATGGTTGTGCTTGAAGCTGTGGAGGCAGATATAGATTGTGATGTAGTTGCAGTTGGAGTTGACAAAGCAGATATTGGTTGTGTTGTGGGTGTAGTTGATACTGTTGACAGAGATGTAGGTTGTGATGTGGTTGTAGTTGTCAAAGCAGATGTAGAATGTGATATGGTTGTGTTTGAAGTTGTCGAGGGAGATATAGATTGTGATGTAGTTGCAGTTGGAGTTGACAAATCAGTTGACAAAGCAGATATTGTTGTTGTTCTGCTTGAATAGGATGATGATGTATGGGTTAGTGATGAAAGGGGCAATGCAGCTGATGTGCTTGTGTGCGTTGTTATGGTTACATTAGTGCCAGTACTTCCTGACAAGGTTGGGGTTGAGTCAGATGCAGTGCTTGTATTTGGTAAAGCTGATGGCAAGGTGGTGGTCGAGTCAGATGTAATGATTGTACTTGTTGATTTAGTGCTCATACTTGTTGGTAGGGTGGTGGTGGACTCTAATGTAGGTGGTGTTGGTGTGGATCTTGAATCTGATGTGTCTGATGTAGGTTTTGGGGTGAAGACTGAGGTTGATGAAGGTGGTGTAGGTGTTGGTAGGGTGGAGGATGGATCTGCAGGTGTTATTAGGATGGAGGTGGAGTCTGATATATGTGGTGTTGGGGTGAAGATTGAGGCTGAAGAAGCTGGTGTAGGTGTTGGTAGGGTGGACATGAATTCTGATTTAGGTGGTGTTGGTGTGGATGTTGATGATATATATGCTATTAGGGTGGAGGCTGAGTCTGATGTAGGTGGTGTTGGTGTTGGGGTGGAGGGTGAATTTAATGTGGCTTCTGTAGATGTTAATATGGTGGAGATCAATTCTGATGTAGCTGTTGGAGATGTTGATATAGAAGTGGAGTCTGATGTTGATGATATAGGTGTTGGTAGCGTGGATGACATCACTGATGTAGGTGTTGCCAGGGCGGAGGGTGAATCTGTTGTAGCTGATGTAGGTGTTAATACAGTGGAGATTAATTCTGATGTACTTGATATTGATGTTGATGTGGAAGTTGAATCTAATGTAGCTGATGGAGGTGTTGGTGTGGATATTGTATCCGATGTAGATGGTGTTGGGGTAGAAGCTGACTGTGATGTAGGTGTTGCTAGGGTGGATGTTGACCCTGATATTGGTGGTGTTGGTGTGGAAATTAATTCTGATGTATCTGATATTGATGTTGTGGAAGTTGAATCTAATGTAGCTGACAGAGGTGTTGGGGTAGAGATTGCATCTGACGTAGGTGTTGCTAGAGTGGAGGTTAAATCTGTTGTAGCTAGTGTGGGTATTAACATGGGTGAGATTAGTTCTGATGTAGCTGATATTGATGTTGGTGTGGAGATTAAATCTGATGTAGCTGGTGTTGGTGTGGAAATTGACTCTGATGTTGGTGTTGCCAGGGTGGAGGTTGAATATGTTATAGCTGATGTAGGTGTTAATATGGATGCAATTAATTCTGATGTAGCTGATATTGATGTTGATGTGGAAGCTGAATCTAATGTAGGTGATGGAGGCGTTGCTGTGGAGATTGAACCTGATGTAGCTGGTGTTGAAGTGGAGGTTGACTGTGATGTAGGTGTTGCTAGGGTGGATGTTGACTCTGATATTGGTGTTAGGGTGGAGAACTCTAAAGTGGCTGATGTTGATGTTGCTGTGGAAGCTGATTCTGATGTTGATGATATATGTGTTGGTAGGGGGTGGTTGACTGTAATGTTGGTGATGGTGTTGAGGATGCCTCTGTCACTGATGTTGGTGTTGGATGGGTAGATGTTGAATCTGATGAAGCTGATGTAGGTGTTGATAGGGTGAAGGATTAATTTGATGTGGAAGGGTGGGAGGGAATTCATTATAGAGAATACTACTAGAGTTTGAACTTATATCAGTAATACAAGGGAAGACATTATACACTAAGGTTAGTATAATTTGTTACACTCATTCTACTTTCAAGATTAGTATTATTTGTTACCTCTTGTCCTAGTCCCTTGAACTACCTGGGATGCAAAGATCTAGCACTTCCCAACTCTTGCCCTTGCTCTATATTGTACTCCCAGTAAGTATTTACTTGTATTGTGCTATAGCTTGATTGTTATTCATCTATTGTAAGTTCCTTTGGATAAAAAGTGTCTGCTAAATGCATGAATGTAAATGAAAGAAAATGTAATGAACATGTCAGCTCGTTTGCCATCAATAATGAAACCATAGTGGCCATAGTGGCCATGTTACAGTGGCACGATATCTAAATTCTGTCTGGTGTGAGTCATATTTGAACACTGACCTTAAATGTGCTTGAAAAGTGCTTGATATTCATTTTAATTGAAAAAGGTGCGTGAATCTTTTTAAAAAAAATTGGTAACTTAAAGCATCTAAAATTGGTGGTCAGCTTGAAAAATGCCAGATATATGAAACTTTTGCATACATTGACACCCAAATCTTTTCAAAATAGTTAGTTAACCACAGTTGGTTACCACTTGTGCCAATTTTCATGTTTGTATCACAAACTGTAACACATGTTTTGTTTCAAATTTTGAAGCGACCCACTATCACCTCTCCGCAATCCTTCGTCTGATTGGTTGTGGATCTGCCTATAGAATCTATATAGCTAGGGGTGATTCTAGCGTTTTGTCTGTGTGTAGTGTCTGTGCCTAGAAACGGCCCTGTGCATAGCAAATTAGTCAGAGTGAAGACCAGGCGACTCAGCACTTTTGGGATAATTAATACTACTCTACCCTTCAAGCTCTGGCACTTGATTCTACACTTTTCTCTGGCTTTTCCATTGCAGGTTGTACCTGCTTTGGTCAGCTTTTGTCCATGGTGAACCAATACTAAAAAGCAATGTGAACAGACTGATTGCTCTGCAAGCAGATAAAGTCACTGTTTACTGTAGATGTGCAAACCCAGAACCAGGCATGACATGGTGCCAATCAGGAACTTGATCATAACTTTGTTAGATATGCACCATTTGTCAGATCCTGCGTATCTTAAAGAGACTGGATTTTTTTAGCAGTGCCCAAGGAGAATGAAGAGCAAGCGGCTCATGAGATATTATCTTTCTGTGATGCAGACACTTACTCAGAGCTGTGGTGGACAGGTGGGTGGATTCTGAGGCTGTGGTCACTGGTTGGGAAGTAGCATTGATAGTTGGAGTAGGATCCTCAGAACAGGAGAAGCTGTCATCAGCATCAACCCCAGTAGAGCTAAACTGGATGAACCCTGGTTGGTCAGTAGTGATGAAGGACTTGATCCAGTTTTCATACTGGGAAACTCTTGCATATACTCCAGGGAAATTGGGTTCAGCACAACCGATTCCAAAGCTGACAACACCGGACTGGACCCACACAGAGTCCTGTTGGCTCACCATTGGTCCTCCAGAGTCGGCCTAAAAGTAAGTACATGAAAAGTTTAACATAAGTATAATTCATATGTTACGATATCTCAAATGCTTTATATCCTACTGGCTTTATATGCTACTTGAATGATAGCTCATCTTATTGTATATACAGTATAGAATATAAATATAGAATAGCTATCTACTGAGAGAGCAATGCTGGATTACGTGGCAGGAGTCTTCACCGCCTATGACTAGACCAGTACAGATTATGTTGTTTGTAAAATTGTAATTCTGGATGGCAGATGAGCTGTAGAGTTTGTTTACATGCTATCAGTGCCTCAATGTTTCAAACCTTGCTACTTTGCACTACTTTTGCCTCATTGCACCTTGTGTAACTCAGTACTATTGCACTCCACCAACATACAGTACTTCAAGTGACTTTCTGAAACACTGAGAGTCCTGTTGCACTCAACCAACATACAGTACTTCAAGTGACTTTCTGAAACACTGAGAGTCCATAAATGTATGCTCACAGTGGCTATGTTATGTTACCTGTTATTATGTTACTGATATCTATTGCTGTCTATTGTCACTGATATCTCTTATCCTGCTTGATATCTTGATATCATATTGCAATTTATGTCCTAGTAAGTCGTGATGTCCTAAATAAAGTTATATATCTTAGTTGTATGTCTAATTTGAACTTGTTATTGCACATTTGGAGTTTGGAAAAACATAATTTCAGTCTTCTTGCAATGTACTGTTGCAGAGTTTGACAATAAAGTTTGCTTTGACTTTTGATTTTGAATGTTATTTATCGAATTGCTAAATGTCATATGACCCTCTAACATGTAAAAATGACATCGATTGATAGATCAATGCTCTTTTACCTGGCAAGAGTCTTTCCCACCAGCGGCTAGGCCAGCGCATATCATGTTGTCTGTGATGTCAATACTTCGGACTCCATACCAACAGTCACACTGTCTGTTGCCGACCACAGGAACCTCTACTTCCTGTAGAGTCCCAGGAGATGGAAGGGACACTAGGAGAGACATGGACATTGTGAAATTTCTCCACTTAAAGGAGAAGTTCAGTTTGTTAAGGATCCAAAGTGTATTGCAACATCATAAAAAGTAGGAACATTTGCCAGGAAGCAGAATTTTGATACATTCATGCAGGCCGAAGAATAACGCTTGATAGTTGTAATTTCCAGGGGCACCCTAGTTTGCAGTTTGCTGTTTCAAACCATAGAAAGGTTCAGAACAGCCCCACACTTTATAGTATAATGACAATTCCGACATTTAAAACCAGGCATTCAAAACTTAGTAACTTTATAGATAGCTAATCACAACCTAGCTGGGTGCCACCGGAAGCTACAACTGCCAGTCATCTTCTACTTCCACAAACTTCTGTTTCAGATCATTGCTGTTAGTGTACCTCCAGATCCGATGTCTCCAAAACCCGTAACCCAGCTGTTGGTGCCGTTGTGGAATTCACTGCCATCGGCAGCCAGACACACAGGACTGATGTAGTCTGTGAAAGTGACTGGAGCACTGAGATGGAGCAGAGCAATGTCGTTATTGTTGGTGACATTGTTGTAACTGGGATGGATGATGATCCTGTTGACGTTCAGGCTCATGCTGTTGGGGTTGCTGCCTTCCAGATCTTCAAGACCCAAGACAACCGTCCAGATACTTGGGTCAGAACTGAAACCACGACAACCAAAACATTACTGAGGTCACAGATGAAACCATGGCAAAAAAAAAGACCACTGAGGTAAGAGTTGAAACCATGACAACCAAAACACCACAGAGGTAAGACCTGAAACTGTGAAAACTTAAAAACAGATTCTGATTCTAATGTCATTCACTTGAAGTTCTTACCTGTCGAAGCAATGAGCAGCTGTTAGGACCCATTCCTGATTGATGAGGG
>JAODXP020000244.1:113084-134965 GCA_027497455.2 Sardinella longiceps | reverse complement strand
CAACTATGGGACGGGTTAAATCCAAAGGTTTTAAATATTGAAAATACAAAATATGGCAATAACTATGGGTTAAATTTGGAGCTTTAATCAAGCTGCTCTTGGTTTAAATTTGTTGGATGTCATTATAACATAGATTGTCGTCTTTATTTACATGTGTTTATTTGATACAAATTTGATCAGCATCAGAAAAGTAACACTGGTGAGAGAAAAAAATATTTGATAAAAGAAGGGAGTTAAGATGATGTCTTACAAATAGCAACCAATAGATTTTGCAACCACAGTTCAGGCTCTGTGTTCAACAGTTCAATCAGACACAGCATAGGAAGGCATGTTGAGTTCAGATGCTGTGTTCAACAGCTCCGTCAGAGATAGAAAAGTTCAGAGGTCTAATTGTTACAAATTCAATACAAAAATAATTTTTAAAAGCATCAGAAAAGCGGTTTCAAGAAACCCTCCTTTCTAAACTAAGGAGTAACATAAACAGTATTAATAAGCAAGAAAGTTGAAATTTCACAAATAGATTCTGCAACCACAATTTACACAGTGTTCAGCAGCTCCATCAGACACAGCAGAGGGAGGCGTGTTGAGTTCAGACGTTGTGTTCAGCAGCTCCATCAGACACAGCAGAGGGAGCGTGTTGAGTTCAGACGTTGTGTTCAGCAGCTCCATCAGACACAGCAGAGGGAGGCGTGTTGAGTTCAGACGTTGTGTTCAGCAGCTCCAACAGACACAGCAGAGGGAGGCGTGTTAAGTTCAGTCATCTCTATGTCATCATAGAGGTCTTCATCTCCAATCTGCTGCCCCTCTCTGCTCTGACGTCCAGAGGTCTGCAATCCTCCTCAGCTTGAACCAGATCACAGCAGTGTGACGTCCCCCTGTGCCCCCTTCAGGCCTGCCGTGCCAGTGCACGGGCATGGCTTGGCCTGCTAGGCCATCTTCATTAGTGTGAGCACCTGTATTGGGGTGGGGCTATAAAAGGGTTTCTCATTCTCTCTCATTTAGGCACTTTTCTTCATTCTTGCAGGCACTTTTGATTTTTCATCTTGACACTGGCACTTTCTCTCTCTCTCTCTTGTTATTCTAAATATCACTCTTTTGTCTGTCTTTACATCAACTAACATACTGATACTGACACCTACATTGCATCCATTTCATTCCATCTCCACGCACCCATACATTTGCCCCTAGACACTTGTATCTTATTTTTGGTATATTTTTCAATAAATTATTATTTAAGTACTTTTGTTGTCTTGTCCCTTTTATGTTACGATCTGAAACAAGCTGGTCGTAACAGCAGTGACCAGCCCCAGCAGCCCATCAGTGAAGCATATGCCCTGTAGAAAGGAGAGTGCACCCCTAGTTGGAAGGAGTTGGAAGGAGCCCTCATAGCAAGGATAGGCAGCATTTCCTAATTCATTCTTCTCCTCTCCATAGATTCTCCATGTGTACACCCCACTGTCCTCTGCTGTGACGTTGGAGATGATCAGAGAGAAATTAGAACGTGATGTGGACATAGTCACTCTGCCCCTCAGATCCTCAGGCAGAGACACAGGTGGTCTGTAAATGCGAGAGTCATAGTCTACAATCAGAACCTGTGGGTGGAGAACTCTCTGATGGTACCACTGTATCCCATAGACAGACCCAAAATCGATGAGATGTTCAGTGATGTTCAAATCGACACTTTTGGCCAGGAGAAAACATCGCATTCAAGCAAGAATGTTTGTTACAAACATAGAGGACAGTGCTATTCAGTACAACACTCCCTCTACATTCGTACTTCCCGGAGAGTTGGAGTGACACAAAGGGAATGATGAGGGAGTAGTTCCCAGTCTGGCTGCCTTTTAGCATGTACATCACTTCCTGTGGGTGTGTCTGATTATACATCACTTCCTGTGGATGGGTCTGCTTAATGGTGAGGTTGCCAAACCCAGTGAAAGCGTCCCAGTACATTTGGTCAGCGAGCTCTTCTTTTGCTATGCATGAAAGAGTCACATTCTCCCCTTCATAAGAAAAAACATCTTTAGGTCCTATTAAAAATCCCCTGTAATTGTATCTTTGGCACTGAGCTCCTCTCCATACTGTACAGTAGAATCCTATGTTATGCCCCATAACCCCAGAAAGTGTGACCACAGAGGTGTTGAGATCCACCTGCAGTCGGCCCTTCAGATGCTCCACTAGTGGCTCCAGTGAGGAGTTGGTGTCCAGGACAAGAATGTAATTATATAGCCTCAAGTCATATCGGTTCTTTAGCATCCAGTCACATCTGTGCAGCTGCAGGCTGCTCCCATTTGCCAGAGGAGAATCCAGATTGCACACCTCAACATTGTCCCCAATGGAAATGAATTCTGTAAAACTGAGACCTTTTTGCTCTGCACAGACAGTGAGATGGTAGCTTGTGTGTCCTGTGATGTTTCCTCCTCTCCAGCCTTCAGCCCTGTAGTCTCCACTTCGCGACATGGTGAGGTTGGACGTTTGGAAACAGAAACCAGAAGAGTCATTTACACACTTGACCTGATATCCGTCTGGCTGTGGTCTCTCTGGCTGTGAGCAGTTGATCAGAAGCAGTAGATCTCCATCTCCACCCACCCTGTACAGCACAGAATCATCCGCACTGGAGAACCAAAGGAACCAAAAATGAGCATACCCTCCTTTATGTCCAAAAATGATTTCAGGATCTGAACTGAGTTGGACCCCAGTGCTGAAAAGCAGCAGGAGAAATCCACTCACACACATTGCTGACTCCATTCTGTATCCCATGTTTGTTTGAACCTTTGTCTCTGTGTGTCTCTGTGCTTTGATCCGGCAGACTGTGAGAACTCTGACAAGCTCATCCTGTCTTCTCTTTACCAGAAATGACATATTTCTCTCTCTCTCTGTGTGTGTGTGTGTGTGTGTGAGTCTTTTTGTATGTATCTATTAATTTCTCCATGGTGACTCTGAGCCGTGGAGTTGTCTCTCTGTGGTCAACACAGCTAAATGTTTGTCACCCCCCCCCCCCTCTCTCTCTCTATCTCTCTCGCGCTCTCTCTGAGATAGAGGCGTCTTGAGTTCAGAAGCTGTGTTCGACAGCTCCATCAGACACAGCAGAGGGAGAATTTCAGACGCTGTGTTCAACAGGTCCATCAGACACAGCAGAGAGAGGTGTGTTAAGTTCAGGCGCTGTGTTCAACAGCTCCATCAGACACAGTGGAGAGAGGCATGTTGAGTTCAGACCCATATTGAAACTGATTTTCAAGAATATAAAAATTAACAAAAAAAATAAATAAATAAATGAATATAAAAATGGCCCCTTGGCCAGGAGTAGAACACGACATCCACCAGGGAGGGTTTAGTGCAAACATACAAGTAAGTGAAATCAAATTTGTGACTCCCTCTATATTCATACACAGAGTTGTTGTGTCCCAGAAGGAATGATGAGGGAGTAGTCTCCAGTCTGGCTGCTGTTTAGCATGTACATCACTTCTGTGGGTGTGTCTGATGACTGCTCAGTTTATCAAGCCAAGTGGGATTGTACCAGTACACTTGGTTAGGGAGCCTTTTGCAATCCCCTTGCAGGGAACCTTTTGCAGCCCTCCTTCTGCAATGTAGGGACACATTCATGAGCAAAAACAAAGTAAGGTTCTCTGTCTCCTGTAACTGTACTATAGTAACAAAGCTCCAATAAGTGCATAAATACACTTTTAGATTTAAAGTCCATTCACCTTTCTCTGCACAGACAACGAGATGAAGGCTTGTGCGTTCCATGGTGTTTCCTCCTATCCAGCCTTCAGTCCAGTGACACATGGTAAGGTTGGACATTTCAATATAATAATAAGTAATGTTTACACACTTGACCTCTGAGTCAATGATATGGACTCTGGTGGACCCTAGTGCTGAAAAGCAGCAGGAAAAATCCACTCACACACGCTGCTGACTCCATTATGCTTCTTCTTCTGTGTTTGAGCTGACGACCAGACAGAAAGTGAGACCTCTGACCTAATCTAAACTGTATTCATGTGAATAAGTATGCACAGACAGGAAATATTTGAATATTGCTTGCCCCATGTGTGTTTTTACAGCACTGGGCTTGGGGAGCCTGAATAGAAATAAAAATCCCAACCATGGTGGCATGGTTCTGCAACTGGCTAGGGAGACACAAGAGAGAGAGAGAGAGAGAGAGAGAGAGAGAGAGAGAGAGAGAGAGAGAGAGAGAAAATAATCCAATACAAATTGTGTGTGTGTATTTGTGTTGGGGTGGATTAGTGGATTAGTGTGAATTTGTGATTTGTATAGTATGTTGATGAGTGTGTGTGGGGGGTGGGGGTTGTTGTGGATAGCCCAAAGTTTGTCACCTTTTCCACACTTTCTGAGTTTGTAGATATGAAAAAGCAACATGAAATATCCACTCACTTACACTTCTGACTCCATTCTGCTTCTTCTTCTGTGTTTGTGCTGAAGGGCCCACCTTCTGACTTTGTAGATATGCAATATCACCATCCCTGAAACTGCCAGCTATAATGCCTGTGAGTTCAACTATTTGTATTCATGCTTTTCTGGAGGAAACCTTGGGCAGATCCGCGCCTTACAGACTCTACCCAACAGCCCATTCAGGGTTTCCCGCAGTGCTTTATAGGCAAAAGCTGTCGCCCGCCTTGCCTACATTCCCCCGACTTTTTTTTTTTTTTTTTTACGCATGGGTCTACATAAGTAAGACATGGCTGCATCATTATCACTGCGCAATGAGGCCGAATTGCGGCACCTGAGGGTTACATACAATAGCCTTTATTACTGCTTCATCTATTACCTGTTGCTACGCCGACATTATTAGTTTACGGGAAGACGCTAATTAACCGACAACTGGAATACATGCCATGGTCGTGGGTAGGACACCTGGAGGTGCGTGTTTTAATGTTTCATAAAGAGAATATTGTGTATGGTCGTGGCTTACCATAACTGTCAATGCTCATCTTGAAAAATCTGCACGCTAACAGCAGTTCACCAAAGTCACCAAATAAAAGCATCAAAGTTAGCGGTCAACGGTAACCAATTTACGATCGACATAAATAATGAACATTAGCGCTATTTACCTAGTAATGATGCCTAGTAATGATTAACAATATTAGAATTGGAAAGCACGCGCACCAAGTTGGCCATCCACTCTCTTCCTCTCTCTCTTCGGTTGCGCACACAGACACGCGCTCCCTGCATGTCTCCTCATCGTGCATATGCAGCTTACTCCTTATTGATTTTATGCAGGAGATAGGCCTACAATCTTCTTTACTTTTTTGTAAACTTAAAAGGAGTGTCAAATAGCATTTATTCATCCAGATGAATTTCATTCATGTCACCTGTTTCACACCAAGATTGTGCCATCTGCCATTAGTAGCCTATGGCTGTGCTGCAAGGAGCCTAATTTACTATTACTATGGCTATGTTCAGACTGCACTCCAAATCTGATTTTTTGCATATCTGATCAACATCTTATCTCTCTATCGACCGTGTTCACATTGCTCGTCATATCGGATCTCAATGTCAGCTAATGACCTACCATATCCACGTGGGTTACTATGGTACCCTAACGCATCATGCCCACAAATAATAAACAAAACCGCGGAGGGTAGAATATTGGTTGTTTCTCTCTCAGATGGTTAAGTGGGGCCGTAGCACACAGCTACAAGTAACAAGGAAGTAGGCCTATCAGAGATGGAAGAATAGCGTTACTCATCTTTATTTCAGTGCATCAATGCAGTCCAGCACAGCTGTTAGTTGCCTTTCTGATGCGTGGTTGAAAACTTTTACTGACGTTGCTTTCCACACGCGAAGTAAACTCCAGGTCATATGCAACTTGCGGCAAATCCATAACGCGCACTGACACTTGTTATAGCAAACAATACTGTTTTTTAAAAGGAGAATTAACATTAATCTCTCATTTCCGTCCATCTGCATTCCACGTGTTGATGTTTGTGTCACGTGACAAATGACGCAAGTGACATGGTGAAATCCTATCCCATGTGGAAAAGCTGTTTAGATCGCAGCATATCCGATATGAATCGCAATTGACACCACATGGGCATGTAGGGCGTAACAGATTCTGAAAAATCCGAATTCATGTGGTTTTCTGCTGTTCAGACCACCCGAAATCAATTCTACATACAATCTAGATGCAAAAAATCTAGATACAATCTAGATGCAAAAAATATTGTAAATCAATTCTAGATTGGTACAATATCAGATGACACATGCATTTAATGACTTTAGAAGCCAATAGCCTTGGGGCAAAGGTTTCTTTTTCTTTCTTTCTTTTTTACATTAAACAGGTGGGATAAAACATTGTTGGTCAAGAATAATAACCAAAGGCTAGGTCATTTTATAAGGCTTGTCATCTTGCAATATTAATATTGCTGTTTAAAACCTCAAAATTATCCCATTACTGTATCAATTTTATAATCAACAAAATACTAAATTCCAAAAATATCTGATGGCACTTCATTGCACTGTGATTGTAGCCTGCTTACTTTGATTACTTTACTTATTTGTTCAGTAAATAAGGGGAGGAAAGTTAGGATGATTCTAAGGGCCTGGCACTGACACGGGAGCCCAGAGAAAATTTTAATATTAAAATCAATATTTGAGGAGTCCAAAATTGTTTTTTTTTTTGTCATAGGGCCCAAAATTTCTAGCAGCGTCCCTGATTGCCCCCCAACCCCCCCACCCCCTCGGGCAACGCCCCCTCCCCCTGGTCATCTACCCACACCAGGGCGACCCAGACACCGATCGCGCAGGCCACGCCCCCTTCCCCCTGGTCACCACCTTGCCAAGCTCATTTTCTGCGGGAAACCCTGCCAATTACAACCACCTCACGATCCTGGCTGCATTTCTTGGACTGACTGGTTGTAGAACCAATGCCATCATGGCCTTGGTTTGTAATTCACTGTTTGCCCTGTGAGTTCAGCTGTCTTCACTGACTGTACCCCTTGTTAGAAGTATAATAGCTCTGGACAGAAAGTGTGTGAGTGCCAAGAAGCAGAATCAGAAACCTTTTGCTTAATGGTGGCTCAGTATGACACATGTGTCTAAGGAAGCAAGGGACTACACTGTGATATGCATTTGCGTTTAATAGTTTACATAGTGATATGAATAAAACAATATACACTAAATAAACTGTAAACAGAAGAGCTTCATGTTCATTATTGTCATTGAGACTAGTGCAATTTTTTTTAAAACATTAAAAACAGGGAATCTGGTAACTAGCATTGATCAGAGGATTCTGTTTGTAGTTTTCATGGATACCTCAGCCTTTTGTTTTGGAATATCTATGGAAACCAGCTTCATAGCCTTTGTTGGAATTTTGGGTAACCAGCTTATGTATGTTACTTGGAATTTCCATGGGAAACAGCTTCCATGCTGGTGAGGATTCAAACTGAAGACTTTTTGAAGGAACCTCGATTTGTCCTCTGTGTGCATCTGCTCACGTCATTGGACACTAAGTTGATTGGCAGGTCACTGAGCCAACCACTGCAGTGGCACGAGTAGAGAGATGGCCACCAGACTCCAGGCAGTGAAGAGGCTGGTCTTAATGCTGACAGCACTGGACACAGCTGATGAGAAAGAACATATAAGAGTATCTTATTTCTGTTTGTGTGAGTGTGTATGTGTGTGTGTGTATGCAAGGCAAGGATGCTAACTTGAGTCATT
Source organism: Sardinella longiceps (assembly GCA_027497455.2). Classification (NCBI taxonomy): domain Eukaryota; kingdom Metazoa; phylum Chordata; class Actinopteri; order Clupeiformes; family Clupeidae; genus Sardinella; species Sardinella longiceps. Next base: position 127,291 of record JAODXP020000244.1, on the reverse strand, counting down.
GAGGAAGATGATGGTGAAGACAAGCTCATAAATGAATTTGAATATAGTGTGTGTGTGTGTGAGTGTACTCTCACCTGTGCCATTGAGTGTGGTGATGGTGAAAGTGAGGTTTCCACTCTGTGCGGCGCGGAGCATGGTGTTGTAGATGGCCGTGCTGTTGGGCAGGGTCCCGTTGGCGGTGAACGTCAGGTCTGTCTCATGAATGATTGAGCCTCGGCTGACCAATCAGAAAACACAGCAGTGACATCACTCAAACTGTAGAACTATCACTTCCAAAACAATGGCACCGATATGTCTTTACACTAAACTCCCAGACTGCATCAACACTGGAGAGTATAGTATGTGACATGATGGTGTAACTATTACTGCAGTCAGCCAGGCTAATAAAGTCTGGAGTGATGTCTTGGACTACGATTAACTCACAGACTACCACCTGCATCAACATTATACAGTAAAGTATGTGACATCATAAGGGGAACAAACCTACTATGACTACTACTACTACTACTACTAGTACTACTCCTAATAATATTCACCTGAATGATTTGGCAGTAAGGCTGATGAAGTATGGAGTGAAATTTTGGACTACTACATTATACAGTAAAGTATGTGACATCATGGGGTAACAAACGTACTACTACTACTAATACTACTACTACTACTAATAATAACTCACTATTACTGCTACTCCTAATATTATTCACCTGAATGATTTGGCTGATGAAGTATGGAGTAAAGTTTTGGACTACTACATTATACATTAAAGTATGTGACATCATGGGGTAACAAACCTACTACTACTCCTACTGCTACTACTAATGCTCCTCCTACTACTACTACTAATAGCCTACTCCTACTAATATTCACCTGAATGATTTGGCAGTGAGGCTGATGAAGTATGGAGTGAAGTCTTGGATGAAGAAGGGCTCCAGCTGGAGAGGAAGACACAGAGATACCATCTTGTTACAAATAACTAAATGCATCTCAGAAATAACCGTACAGTCTAGCGTTTCCTTCAGGAAATATATTTCTAATATCACTAGAAATCATCTTGCACACTCGAGCGTTTCCTTCAGTAAATGCATTTCTATTATCATTAGACATCACCTTGCACACTCTACTGTTTCCTTCAGGAAATGCAGTAGCAGTGTGTGTGTGTGTGTGTGTGTGTGTGTGTGTGTGTGTGTGTGTGTGACTGACCTCTTGTTTGATGAGTTTAGCCCTGTTTGTAAATGCAGTGGAGCTGGAGTTGGCCAAAGCCGTATCAAACGTCTCATTGGAGGCAAACTGGACATTGGATGCCGTTCGTGGAGCACCTGGGGGACAACATACAAGATTTACACCAGCTGTGTGTGTGTGTGTGTGTGTGTGTGTGTGTGTGTGTCTGTGTACTCACTGGTGACTGTGATGGAGTTGACATCCCGGGGCAGTGAGTAGTTTGGAGTTGTGTGTGTGTGTGCATGTGATAGTGAGTGTGTGTATATGTGTGTACTCACTGGTTACTATGATGGAGTTGACATCCACGGGCAGTGAGTAGTTGGAGTTGGGGTCACTCACGGCCTCCTTCAGGGTGTCCACTATGTCCGTGCTCTCAGGCAGTGGCTCAGTGGACTCCTCATTGAAGACCAGCTCGACGTCCGTCTCCACATCGTCCATCCTGTTACGGGAACTCTGCCTACATACACACATCACAATCGTACCCTGCTGGCCATTGCATCATATAACACACACATACACACACACACACACACACACATGCACACACACACACACACACACACACACACACACACACACACACACACACATAAACTATAGTTGATACCTGAAAGCCAGCACGATGGTCCTCACAAACAGAGTTCCATAACGAGTCCTGTAGATGGTGTCACACTACAAAGAGAAACAGGAAAAATGTTAGATTCTACAGGAAGCAGGTTTAACCAGTTATAGTAGTCTGAAGTCACAGCGCATCTTCAGCTATGAGGAAGTATGGCTTTCTTTAAATTGTGTAAAACATGTAATTTATTGTATCAATCCCCAGTCCCAGCAATATGGATACATGGAGAAAATGTTGAAATTTGACTTGAATCCTACTTGAATCCTACTTGAATTAACCCTATCTCTTTATATCTCAAGAACTTTAGAGCAACTCTGTTGTATGAAACGTGCTATACAAATAAACGTGACTTGACTTGACTTGACGTGACATATCTCAAGGAATTTTTATGCCTGAAATCAGCCACGGTGCCAGCATACTATCAGGTCTGCTTATCAATTTGGCTATTTGTGCATGATTGACAGGTCCCAAATGTCCAAACTACTACAGACTCACCACACAACCTAGTCTGATTGGCCATTTGTGCATGATTGACAGATTACAAATCCTCACCACAGCCTAATCTGATTGTTTATTTGCTCATGATTAACAGGTCACAACAATCAAACACACAATGTGACAAAATCACTACCACAGTGTCTACAGACTCAGCAGAGCCTAATCTGATTGGTTATTCTTGCATGATTGACAGGTAATACCAATCCAATCCAATTCACTACTGACTCACCACAGCCACAACTTGAGCAGCCTGCTGTTGGAATTCTGCACTCTGTGGGTTGCTTAGCGCCGGGAGGTACACAATATTCAGGACCACCTGCAGCGCAACAGTCGGGGGTGGACGCACAACCACTGCGGTGGTGGTGGCAACGGTTGTGGTGGTGGTGGTAGTGGTAGTGGTGGCAACTGTAGTAGTAGTGGTGGTTGTTGCTTTGGTTGTTGTGGTGGTGGTGGTGGTTGGAGCTTTGGTTGTGGTTGTCACAAGAGTAGTTGGAGCTTTGGTTGTGGTTGTTGGAGCTGCAACAGTTGTGGTTGTAGCCTTGGTTGTAGTTGTTGCATCAGCAGTTGTGGTAGTAGCCTTGGTTGTAGTTGTTGCAGCTGTAGTTGTGGTTTCTTTGGTTGTAGTTGTTGCAGCTGTAGTTGTGGTGGCTTTGGCTGTAGTTGATGTGTCTACAGCAGTTGTGGTGGTAGCTTTGATTGTAGTTGTTGCAGCTGCGGTTGAAGCTGCTTCTATAACAACAATAAGCTCTACAGTAAGTGGAGAACATCTAACACCATGTTTGTGAAGTGTTGCATTTTCCATTGTGCTGAAAGTCTTCAAAAGAAATCTATCAAAGATTACAAATCATAATTTGGTTGATGTTGACAAAGTGGGTTGGGCAGGTTGACATTAGCCAAACAGTAGCTAGGTTGTATTTACATTGTGTTGGGAAGTTAGAGGAAAAAAAACAACATCCGCCTTGGGAGAGTGCCATGGAACTGCTAATCAAAGCAATTGTCATGGTTACACACATTAGCCACACATTAGCTAACTCCTCCATCAAAAGGGCGTGTGGATCTTACCTGTGTTCACCTGGAAGGAGGTGATGATAAGCGTTAGAGAGCCGCCATCGATGGCGTTTTGGGTGGTTGTAGTGATGCTGTCTGTGGTTGGAGTTGAAGAGGAGGAACTGAAGAGCAGGTTTGTGTCTGCGATGACCGACCCAGATCTAAACAGCGCAGCAACACAACACATCCACAGTTACACACAACAACACAGCAACACAACACATCCACAGTTACATACAACACATAACACAACCCAACACATAACATCCATTTACACAAACTGATCTGGAAATACATGCCTAACAGCACAGCTGAAACTGTTAGTAATGAAACTAATGTAGAAATGTAATGTAATATTTTTCTAAAAGCAGCAAAAGGTCTATTCATGTAATTTACCTGAAACTGGTAACAGACAGACCAGTGAATGTGGAATAAGCTGCTTGGTAAATGGGCTCCAGCTGAAACAAAACACATTTTTCTGTTAGCAGTTTAAAGCTATATGGCTGAATCGGAATAGCGGTTATATGAATGTTATCTGAGCATCACATTAATCTAGAAATCAGAATATCAGAAGTTACGTTCCAACATCAACGCTGTCCGACAAATCACAAGCCCTATCATATCTAGGGAACATTTAGATTTCCAGGCTAAATGTAAATATCAATGCAGAATGTTGGTTATCATCTCTCGCAATACTGCTTTTTGTCCCAAGCTGTTGATGGGGAGCCTGGGCTTTTCAGTCGAAAACTTTGGTTTGTAGGGTTGGGTATCGAGAACCAATTCCAATTCAGAACCGGTTCAAAATGATCAATTCCATCAATATTGTACGTCTCCAAACATTATCAATTCTCTTATCAATTCTTTAGTTTCTCTGCCCGCACTTCGCGGTGCATTAGCGCCACGTGCTAACTTTTCATAGCAAGCTATCACGTTAACTCCAGTGATTCACAGTCTACCATATTGATGAGACAGAGACACGTAGCTGTTCTCAAGCCTGCCTTTTTTGGCATGAACTAGGCTACTCAGGAATCAATAAGAGTATTGATAAGGAATTGGATTGATAGGTAGAAGTGATAATGGCATTGATATTGATAAAATCTTATCAATACCCATCCCTATTGGTTCGGGAGGGATTTCGCCTCTCGTACCGAGGCTACTGTCGTTATGAGGATGAGGGTTCAAGTACCATTCGCCAAATGACCTTTGAGACATCAACACACCTGTGACTTGATTTGTTGCACCAGCTGCAGGTAGGCTTCTGATGTTGGGGTCAACAGGTCACTGTTAAACGTCTGCTGCAGAGTGAGTGTCATGGAGACTGTGTTGGGGGCTGCCGTGGAAACAGCCAATGAGGTTGCAGCTGTGGGAGAAAAGAACCAATAAGATCGTAGATATGCTAAAATGAAGCAGTAAGATGACAGCTGTGAGTGAAAACGGCCAATGAGAGCAGAGATTAGATGGCACAAGCAGGTAGCTTTGAGTTCTGGATCAAAATCACCCATTAGAGTTGTGACATCAGTTGAAATTGCATTGTAACCAACAAAGTTGCTAACGTTTTTACCATTTGTTGTTAGCAACAATGCTTTTGGGAACAGGACTCCCAGGTATAACTAGCTATGAGTAACTATAGTGCACTAAAAGTGAACTACAAGTTGAACAAGCAAAATGTCCAAGTACATTGCTTCCGTACTTGAGCAGAGCAGACAACACAGTATTTCCTTAGTGCTATTGATTCAAAGTGTTACTATGTGGTGTTTTCTTTGTAATTCTTTTCAGGCAGTCTTCAATATTTGCATTAACTTACAATGAATTAAGAACTGAGGTTCCTCATGATGGATTGCGAATAGGAACTAGATAGCCAGGCACAAATGTGTTTGAATGCTGCTGCAAGAGTATACTTGTGCTTATCGTTACATGATACCTGCACAACTGAAAAAGGTGTTCTTTTTTCATGTTGTGCTTTACAATAACAGTTACTCCCTCATAAAAGCCTAGCCTGACATAGCCCGACCATAATACTGCTGTTCATCCGTATTCATGGTCTGGGAACGGTCCTCTTGGGCGTGTTTATATCGGTAGAGAGTCTACCGGCCAATAAGCGACGCTGATTAGACGAGCTGTCCAATTGTTTCAAACCAAAAGTGAATACCCTCCCCCCCGGCAGTATAATCGCGTAAGGTTAAAGAACCTCCAGACCATGAATACGGATGAACAGCAGTATTATGGTCGGGCTATGTCAGGCTAATAAAAGCCAACTTTTTCAGACAAAATGCAAAGTTACACCACATAGCACATTTAAGACAGTACTGTAAAGGTACTGTAAGCATAGCAATCATTATCTTTTTCAGACAAAATGCAAAGTTACACCACATAGCACCTTTAAGACAGTACTGTAAAGGTACTGTAAGCATAGCAATCATTATCTTTTTCAGACAAAATGCAAAGTTACACCACATAGCACCTTTAAGACAGTACTGTAAAGGTACCGTAAGCATAGCAATCATGATCTCCACCAGCTGCTATAACTATGAACAGAGCACAGAATAGTCCACCAGCGTCCAGCCCGCCACCGCATTTACTACAATTCAAATCTATTTTATTTGTCAGAGCCATTGAATGCCACTTTGAGGTGTGAGGTTAAAATTCATTGTTGCCTTTTGAAAGTGCATTTTGAAAGTGCTCCACAATTAAACCAGAGCTGGTGTGTCCAGAGCGTAGTGTAGAATCACAGATAGAAGCAAAAAAAAAAAAGTGTCACCAGTGCAGTGTGCATGTGCAGAAGCAAAAGTTTTTTTTTTTTTTTTTTTACAAGCAGAGGCAAAAGATGATAGATGAGATTTTTTTTTTTTTTTTTTTTTTACTGGCAGAAGCTTGATTGAGGCAGCGGTAGCAGCAGAGGTCGGGGGGAGGTTAAACCTGATATAGTTGGTGCGTCTGGTGACGAAGGAGATGTAAGTTGTGATATAGCTATGCTGGATGCTGTTGAAGATGCAGATGTAAGTTGTGATGTGGTTGTGCTTGCAGTCGATGTAGCAGATGTTGGTTGTGATATGGTTGTGCTGGATGCTGTTGAAGATGAGATGTAAGTTGTGATGTGGTTGTGCTTGCAGTCGATGTTGCAGATGTTGGTTGTGATATGGTTGTGCTGGATGCTGTTGACGATGCAGATGTAAGTTGTGATGTGGTTGTGCTTGCAGTCGATGTTGCAGATGTTGGTTGTGATATGGTTGTGCTGGATGCTGTTGAAGATGCAGATGTAAGTTGTGATGTGGTTGTGCTTGCAGTCGATGTTGCAGATGTTGGTTGTGATATGGTTGTGCTGGATGCTGTTGACGATGCAGATGTAAGTTGTGATGTGGTTGTGCTTGCAGTCGATGTTGCAGATGCAGGTTGTGATATGGTTGTGCTGGATGCTGTTGACGATGCAGATGTAAGTTGTGATGTGGTTGTGCTTGCAGTCGATGTAGCAGATGTTGGTTGTGATATGGTTGTGCTGGATGCTGTTGAAGATGTAAGTTGTGATGTGGTTGTGCTTGCAGTTGATGTAGCAGATGTTGGTTGTGATATGGTTGTGCTGGATGCTGTTGAAGATGTAAGTTGTGATGTGGTTGTGCTTGCAGTCGATGTTGCAGATGTTGGTTCTGATGTGGTTGTGCTGGAGGCTGTTGAAGATGCCGATGTAAGTTGCGATGTGGTTGTGCTTGCAGTCGATGTTGCAGATGTTGGCTGTGATATGGTTGTGCTGAATGCTGTTGAAGATGTAAGTTGTGATGTGGTTGTGCTTGCAGTTGATGTTGCAGATGTTGGTTGTGATGTGTGTGTGCTTGATGTTGTTGAATCAGATGTTTGTTGTGATGTGGTTGTGCTTGAGGCTGTTAAAACAGATGTAGGTTGTGATATAGCTGTGCTTGAAGGTGACGAAGTCGATTGAGATTGTGATATAGTTGTGCTTGCAGTTGATGTTGCAGATGTTGGTTGTGATGTGTGTGTGCTTGATGTTGTTGAATCAGATGTTTGTTGTGATGTGGTCATGCTTGAGGCTGTTAAAACAGATGTAGGTTGTGATATGGTTGTGCTTGCAGTTGATGTCGCAGATGTTGATTGTGATAAGGTTGTGCTTGATGATGTTAAAACAGATATTGATTGTGATGTGGTCGTGCTTGATGCTGTTAAAACAGATGTTGGTTGTGATGTGTGTGTGCTTGATGATGTTGGATCAGATGTTTGTTGTGATGTGGTTGTGCTTGATGTTGTTGAAACAGATGTTGGTTGTGATGTGTGTGTGCTTGATGATGTTGAATCAGATGTTTGTTGTGATGTGGTTGTGCTTGATGTTGTTGTAACAGATGTTGGTTGTGATATAGTTGTGCTTGAAAGTACAGAATCAGACGTTGGTTGTGGTGTGGTTGTGCTTGCAGTTGATGTTGCAGATGTTGGTTGTGATATGGCTGTGCTTGAAGCTATAGAAATAGATGTCTGTTGTGACATGGTTGAAGGTGATGTCTCAGATGTTGGTTGTGATATGGTTGTGCTTGAAGCTACAGAAATAGATGTCTGTTGTGACATGGTTGAAGGTGATGTCTCAGATGTAGGTTGTGATGTGGTTGTGCTTAATGCTGCCACAGCAGATGTAGGTGACGATAGAGTTGCAGTTGCAGTTGAAAGAGATGTAGGTTGAGATATGATTGTGCTTGAAGCTGTGGAGGCAGATATAGGTTGTGATGTAGTTGCAGATGGAGTTGATAAATCATTTGAAAAAGCAGATATGTGTTGCGTTGTGGGTGTAGTTGATACTGTTGAAAGAGATGTAGGATGTGATGTGCTTGTGCTTGTAGTTGTCAAAGCAGATGTAAAATGTGATATGGTTGTGCTTGAAGCTGTGGAGGCAGATATAGATTGTGATGTAGTTGCAGTTGGAGTTGACAAAGCAGATATTGGTTGTGTTGTGGGTGTAGTTGATACTGTTGAAAGAGATGTAGGATGTGATGTGCTTGTGCTTGTAGTTGTCAAAGCAGATGTAAAATGTGATATGGTTGTGCTTGAAGCTGTGGAGGCAGATATAGATTGTGATGTAGTTGCAGTTGGAGTTGACAAAGCAGATATTGGTTGTGTTGTGGGTGTAGTTGATACTGTTGACAGAGATGTAGGTTGTGATGTGGTTGTAGTTGTCAAAGCAGATGTAGAATGTGATATGGTTGTGTTTGAAGTTGTCGAGAGAGATATAGATTGTGATGTAGTTGCAGTTGGAGTTGACAAATCAGTTGACAAAGCAGATATTGTTGTTGTTCTGCTTGAATAGGATGATGATGTATGGGTTAGTGATGAAAGGGGCAATGCAGCTGATGTGCTTGTGTGCGTTGTTATGGTTACATTAGTGCCAGTACTTCCTGACAAGGTTGGGGTTGAGTCAGATGCAGTGCTTGTATTTGGTAAAGCTGATGGCAAGGTGGTGGTCGAGTCAGATGTAATGACTGTACTTGTTGATTTAGTGCTCATACTTGTTGGTAGGGTGGTGGTGGACTCTAATGTAGGTGGTGTTGGTGTGGATCTTGAATCTGATGTGTCTGATGTAGGTTTTGGGGTGAAGACTGAGGTTGATGAAGGTGGCGTAGGTGTTGGTAGGGTGGAGGATGGATCTGCAGGTGTTATTAGGATGGAGGTGGAGTCTGATATATGTGGTGTTGGGGTGAAGATTGAGGCTGAAGAAGCTGGTGTAGGTGTTGTTAGGGTGGACATGAATTCTGATTTAGGTGGTGTTGGTGTGGATGTTGATGATATATATGCTATTAGGGTGGAGGCTGAGTCTGATGTAGGTGGTGTTGGTGTTGGGGTGGAGGGTGAATTTAATGTGGCTTCTGTAGATGTTAATATGGTGGAGATCAATTCTGATGTAGCTGTTGGAGATGTTGATATAGAAGTGGAGTCTGATGTTGATGATATAGGTGTTGGTAGCGTGGATGACATCACTGATGTAGGTGTTGCCAGGGCGGAGGGTGAATCTGTTGTAGCTGATGTAGGTGTTAATACAGTGGAGATTAATTCTGATGTACTTGATATTGATGTTGATGTGGAAGTTGAATCTAATGTAGCTGATGGAGGTGTTGGTGTGGATATTGTATCCGATGTAGATGGTGTTGGGGTAGAAGCTGACTGTGATGTAGGTGTTGCTAGGGTGGATGTTGACCCTGATATTGGTGGTGTTGGTGTGGAAATTAATTCTGATGTATCTGATATTGATGTTGTGGAAGTTGAATCTAATGTAGCTGACAGAGGTGTTGGGGTAGAGATTGCATCTGACGTAGGTGTTGCTAGAGTGGAGGTTAAATCTGTTGTAGCTAGTGTGGGTATTAACATGGGTGAGATTAGTTCTGATGTAGCTGATATTGATGTTGGTGTGGAGATTAAATCTGATGTAGCTGGTGTTGGTGTGGAAATTGACTCTGATGTTGGTGTTGCCAGGGTGGAGGTTGAATATGTTATAGCTGATGTAGGTGTTAATATGGATGCAATTAATTCTGATGTAGCTGATGTTGATGTTGATGTGGAAGCTGAATCTAATGTAGGTGATGGAGGCGTTGCTGTGGAGATTGAACCTGATGTAGCTGGTGTTGAAGTGGAGGTTGACTGTGATGTAGGTGTTGCTAGGGTGGATGTTGACTCTGATATTGGTGTTAGGGTGGAGAACTCTAAAGTGGCTGATGTTGATGTTGCTGTGGAAGCTGATTCTGATGTTGATGATATAGGTGTGGTTGACTGTAATGTTGGTGATGGTGTTGAGGATGCCTCTGTCACTGATGTTGGTGTTGGATGGGTAGATGTTGAATCTGATGAAGCTGATGTAGGTGTTGATAGGGTGAAGGATTAATTTGATGTGGAAGGGTGGGAGGGAATTCATTATAGAGAATACTACTAGAGTTTGAACTTATATCAGTAATACAAGGGAAGACATTATACACTAAGGTTAGTATAATTTGTTACACTCATTCTACTTTCAAGATTAGTATTATTTGTTACCTCTTGTCCTAGTCCCTTGAACTACCTGGGATGCAAAGATCTAGCACTTCCCAACTCTTGCCCTTGCTCTATATTGTACTCCCAGTAAGTATTTACTTGTATTGTGCTATAGCTTGATTGTTATTCATCTATTGTAAGTTCCTTTGGATAAAAAGTGTCTGCTAAATGCATGAATGTAAATGAAAGGAAATGAAATGAACATGTCAGCTCGTTTGCCATCAATAATGAAACCATAGTGGCCATAGTGGCCATGTTACAGTGGCACGATATCTAAATTCTGTCTGGTGTGAGTCATATTTGAACACTGACCTTAAATGTGCTTGAAAAGTGCTTGATATTCATTTTAATTGAAAAAGGTGCGTGAATCTTTTTAAAAAAAATTGGTAACTTAAAGCATCTAAAATTGGTGGTCAGCTTGAAAAATGCCAGATATATGAAACTTTTGCATACATTGACACCCAAATCTTTTCAAAATAGTTAGTTAACCACAGTTGGTTACCACTTGTGCCAATTTTCATGTTTGTATCACAAACTGTAACACATGTTTTGTTTCAAATTTTGAAGCGACCCACTATCACCTCTCCGCAATCCTTCGTCTGATTGGTTGTGGATCTGCCTATAGAATCTATATAGCTAGGGGTGATTCTAGCGTTTTGTCTGTGTGTAGTGTCTGTGCCTAGAAACGGCCCTGTGCATAGCAAATTAGTCAGAGTGAAGACCAGGCGACTCAGCACTTTTGGGATAATTAATACTACTCTACCCTTCAAGCTCTGGCACTTGATTCTACACTTTTCTCTGGCTTTTCCATTGCAGGTTGTACCTGCTTTGGTCAGCTTTTGTCCATGGTGAACCAATACTAAAAAGCAATGTGAACAGACTGATTGCTCTGCAAGCAGATAAAGTCACTGTTTACTGTAGATGTGCAAACCCAGAACCAGGCATGACATGGTGCCAATCAGGAACTTGATCATAACTTTGTTAGATATGCACCATTTGTCAGATCCTGCGTATCTTAAAGAGACTGGATTTTTTTAGCAGTGCCCAAGGAGAATGAAGAGCAAGCGGCTCATGAGATATTATCTTTCTGTGATGCAGACACTTACTCAGAGCTGTGGTGGACAGGTGGGTGGATTCTGAGGCTGTGGTCACTGGTTGGGAAGTAGCATTGATAGTTGGAGTAGGATCCTCAGAACAGGAGAAGCTGTCATCAGCATCAACCCCAGTAGAGCTAAACTGGATGAACCCTGGTTGGTCAGTAGTGATGAAGGACTTGATCCAGTTTTCATACTGGGAAACTCTTGCATATACTCCAGGGAAATTGGGTTCAGCACAACCGATTCCAAAGCTGACAACACCGGACTGGACCCACACAGAGTCCTGTTGGCTCACCATTGGTCCTCCAGAGTCGGCCTAAAAGTAAGTACATGAAAAGTTTAACATAAGTATAATTCATATGTTACGATATCTCAAATGCTTTATATCCTACTGGCTTTATATGCTACTTGAATGATAGCTCATCTTATTGTATATACAGTATAGAATATAAATATAGAATAGCTATCTACTGAGAGAGCAATGCTGGATTACGTGGCAGGAGTCTTCACCGCCTATGACTAGACCAGTACAGATTATGTTGTTTGTAAAATTGTAATTCTGGATGGCAGATGAGCTGTAGAGTTTGTTTACATGCTATCAGTGCCTCAATGTTTCAAACCTTGCTACTTTGCACTACGCCCTTTTTGCCTCATTGCACCTTGTGTAACTCAGTACTATTGCACTCAACCAACATACAGTACTTCAAGTGACTTTCTGAAACACTGAGAGTACTATTGCACTCCACCAACATACAGTACTTCAAGTGACTTTCTGAAACACTGAAGTACTATTGCACTCAACCAACATACAGTACTTCAAGTGACTTTCTGAAACACTGAGAGTCCATAAATGTATGCTCACAGTGGCTATGTTATGTTACCTGTTATTATGTTACTGATATCTATTGCTGTCTATTGTCACTGATATCTCTTATCCTGCTTGATATCTTGATATCATATTGCAATTTATGTCCTAGTAAGTCGTGATGTCCTAAATAAAGTTATATATCTTAGTTGTATGTCTAATTTGAACTTGTTATTGCACATTTGGAGTTTGGAAAAACATAATTTCAGTCTTCTTGCAATGTACTGTTGCAGAGTTTGACAATAAAGTTTGCTTTGACTTTTGATTTTGAATGTTATTTATCGAATTGCTAAATGTCATATGACCCTCTAACATGTAAAAATGACATCGATTGATAGATCAATGCTCTTTTACCTGGCAAGAGTCTTTCCCACCAGCGGCTAGGCCAGCGCATATCATGTTGTCTGTGATGTCAATACTTCGGACTCCATACCAACAGTCACACTGTCTGTTGCCGACCACAGGAACCTCTACTTCCTGTAGAGTCCCAGGAGATGGAAGGGACACTAGGAGAGACATGGACGTTGTGAAATTTCTCCACTTAAAGGAGACATTCAGTTTGTTAAGGATCCAAAGTGTATTGCAACATCATAAAAAGTAGGAACATTTGCCAGGAAGCAGAATTTTGATACATTCATGCAGGCCGAAGAATAACGCTTGATAGTTGTAATTTCCAGGGGCACCCAGTTTGCAGTTTGCTGTTTCAAACCATAGAAAGGTTCAGAACAGCCCCACACTTTATAGTATAATGACAATTCCGACATTTAAAACCAGGCATTCAAAACTTAGTAACTGTATAGATAGCTAATCACAACCTAGCTGGGTGCCACCGGAAGCTACAACTGCCAGTCATCTTCTACTTCCACAAACTTCTGTTTCAGATCATTGCTGTTAGTGTACCTCCAGATCCGATGTCTCCAAAACCCGTAACCCAGCTGTTGGTGCCGTTGTGGAATTCACTGCCATCGGCAGCCAGACACACAGGACTGATGTAGTCTGTGAAAGTGACTGGAGCACTGAGATGGAGCAGAGCAATGTCGTTATTGTTGGTGACATTGTTGTAACTGGGATGGATGATGATCCTGTTGACGTTCAGGCTCATGCTGTTGGGGTTGCTGCCTTCCAGATCTTCAAGACCCAAGACAACCGTCCAGATACTTGGGTCAGAACTGAAACCACGACAACCAAAACATTACTGAGGTCACAGATGAAACCATGGCAACAAAAAAAGACCACTGAGGTAAGAGTTGAAACCATGACAACCAAAACACCACAGAGGTAAGACCTGAAACTGTGAAAACTTAAAAACAGATTCTGATTCTAATGTCATTCACTTGAAGTTCTTACCTGTCGAAGCAATGAGCAGCTGTTAGGACCCATTCCTGATTGATGAGGGAGCCTCCACAGAAATGGCTGCCAAACTTGTGAAGACTGGCCTGCCAGGGCCAATTTCCTGCTGGAGCGTTTTGGCCCCCAACTATCCTGGTGTTGAGTGTTGCTCTACCACACACTGGGGAGAGATAGATTGTCATTACATCATCTCTTCAGCATCTACTTAGATGACTTCAATATCTTATGTACTATGTCTTAAGTGAGAGGATTAAGGTTGAATCTGATGGACTTGTCTTGTGCACTATATCTTAAAGGGAAGGGTAATGAAAGAATCTGATGAACATCCTTGTTTAATGAGAAGGAAGAGAAGGATTAAGGCTGTACTATGTCAACATACTATCTAATTTACTATGTCTTATAGGGTAGGATTAGTGTTGAAGCAGATGGACTTCCTTGTATGCTACTGTATGGCTTAAACGGATAGTGTTGAACCAGAGAGACCTCTTTGCCTTATGTGCAA
>JAODXP020000244.1:111509-112984 GCA_027497455.2 Sardinella longiceps | reverse complement strand
ATTCAATTCAAACAAGCTTTATTGGCATGACAAAAATGTTTTTGCATTGCCAAAGCAGTACATGTAAAGTATACATGCAAAGTACAATGGGTTACAATGAATAAAAACATATACGGTACATTCTAGGTTGTCAAATAACAGACAAACTGGCTGTGTGTGTGTGTGTGTGTGTGTGTGTGTGTGTGTGTGTGTGTGTGTGTGTGGGTGTGTGTGGTGTGTGTGTGTGTGTGTGTGTGAGAGAGAGAGAGAGAGAGAGTGTGTGTGTGTGTGTGTGTGAGAGAGAGAGAGAGAGAGAGTGTGTGTGTGTGTGTGTGTGTGTGTGTGTGTGTGTGTGTGTGTGTGTGTGTGTGTGTGTGTGTGTACACATGCATGTGAGATAGAGATGTCTCTGTCGCACATGCATGCATGTGGGGTATGAATGCGCATGTCTTTGAATATGAGAGTTTGTGTGCATACATTGTGGTACCTAGCCACTGTCCCTTATTTTGTGGCACTCATAGATGAGTCTAGCAGCAAGAGCTGCTGTCTGACCCTGCTGTCCAAGTAAGACAGAGATTACTTCATGTTCACTTAAATTTTGGAATTCAGGAATTAGGGTTGCAAATTTTTCAAAATAAATATGCCGGATGTCTTTGTATTTCTCGCAGTGAAGTAGAAAGTGCACCTCTGTCTCAACCTCACCTGTCATGCAGTGACCACAAACCCTTTGCTCTCTTGGCAACCAAGACTTTTTAAGTCGGCCCCTTTCAATGGCAAGGTTGTGGTCACTGAGTCTGTATTTGGTTAGGATCTGTCTCTGCTTTGTATCTCTGACAGTAAAGAGATATTCCTCCAATTTGTATTCAGATTTTATGGTTCGGTAACATTCTAATTTGCTTTGAGATTTTGTTTCATTGTGCCAATGTTCCAAATATTTTTCTTTACATTCTTTGGTGATTTGGTTAATATTTAATTTGAAAGCAGTGCTTGCATGAGAGGAGTTGTTAGTTTTTGTTAGGGGGTATTAGTTAGTCTCAGTGCAAGCTGACTTAGAGGACTCTTTTCAGGGTTCAGATCTTGGGTTTTTATAGCTTTGAAATGTAGCGTGTCTGTGGGACTTGTTTGAAGGTGCATCCAGAATTTGAGAGCTCTCTTTTGTATGTTAATAGCCAATGGGAATCTGCCTAATTCGGCTCTACATGCATTGGTTGGTGTTTTCTTTTGGATTTTTAGGATCAATCGGCAAAATTCTGCATGTAGGCCCTCTATAGGATGCTTGTCCCATCTAGTGTAACTGTGCTCACTGAGTGGACCCCATATCTCACTTCCATACAGCGCAATGGGCTGTATTACACAATCAAATATTTTGCACCAGATTCGAATAGGGATATTTACATTCCAAACATTTCTTTTTATGGCGTATAGAGCTCTGCGAGCTTTTTCTTTTAGAGCATTCACTGCCATGCTGAAACTCCCTGATGCAGTCATAATTAAGC
>JAODXP020000244.1:89009-91509 GCA_027497455.2 Sardinella longiceps | reverse complement strand
GCACACAACAGAACAAGTTGCTTTCACGCACAGCCGCTTTGAGAATGCCTTGCAACGTTAGTTATGTTATCCTAAAGTTAACGTTATCCTTTAACAGCCCAATCAGAATGCCACTGGTATTCCAATAACAAAAAGCTTAGCTCTAACGTTATCTCTACCGAAGCAATGTTTTATCATTCAGAAGCAGAGTAACTTAACGTCAGCGTTAACTTAACAGCATGACCACGGAACCTCAATAACATTACGTTGTAAAGTGACGTTAGATGCACACAGCTCAGAGCTACGTAGGTTTCATCTGCTTATTCACTTTTACACAATCGTCACTGTAATATTGTTCGTTGCTTTGGCATGCAGTTGTATGACGGTGTTTGTGGTTTGGCAGTTTTTGACAGTTTTAGCTTGTCGTTGTTTACATGCTTTTCTAAACTTAGCCTACTAGGCTAGTTAGCTGTTAGCTACGTTCGCCTCGCATCCTGTGCTCGCATCAGCTAAGCTTGCTAATAGATATTTGACTTAATTTTTAATCAGTATTTTTCTCACGTAACAATACACACCACTTTAATGTGCAATCGCTAAAACGGTGTACTTAAAAACTTACAAATGACTGGAAGCACTACTTCGTAAAACTTGGATCTCCCTCCTTTCCGCCGGTGTGTTCTTCCTCTGCATATATCAAGCACCACCAATAAACTCAAACAGGCGTTATGCTGCCCCCTGGTGTACTGGGATAAAACGATCTGCCCAGCCTCCCAGAGGCAAGCGTGGCAATATAACAAGTAATCAAATGGCAGAAGAATCAAGAAATATTTCTGTTTTGAAATGTAATTATAAGAACTTGTTCAGGCTTCGGAAGCCTGTTTTAATTTAGGCTACGCTAATTACAAACTGGAGTGCGTACGTAATGACGTGAGGGTCGTCGTCCGTCTTGCCCGCCCCTTTTCATTTGACAACACAGCGGCGGTGACGTTGCAGCTGCCAAATCAGAACTTCCTGGCTGTCTGTCACCGAGATCCCTGCTCGTAGTCAGAACCGTGCAAAGTTTTTCTACCGACTACCAGACGCTAGAAGCCCGGAGTACCATAGCCCAACATGGCCCAGAACAACGCAGACACAAGCACGTTATGCTTGTTTGACGTGGATGGGACGCTTACAGCAGCCCGACAGGTTTGTAGGAGAATGTTTGCTAGCAACTGCTTGCTATAGCCATGCATTCATTCATTCATTCACTTTAATAATTCATACCGTCACTGCTGGTTTTGCATTGATAACTCTCGCGAATCCAAGAGAGCAAAGGCGGCGACCTTTCTCCTTTAGAGTAGCGTTATTTTTAGCATATTGCTAAAGGAATCTCTCATGCATGCCCTCTTCAGCACTGGTATATGTTAACATTAGCACACCCGCACTCAAAGTGAGAGTTGTCCTCATAGCTCCGTGCAACCAACTGTCCAGGATTTAGCTTATAACTTAAAAAAAAAAAAACATGCTGACAAAAATTAAGATTTATTTAAATAAGTTATAAGTTGTCATAACCGCTGATACCTCTGACTTATCAATATGGCAGTCGAGACTATTATTGTAAAAATAATTTATGCACAGATGTACTGTGTTGATTGGTTCTGGGCTGTGTAGCTCCTGAGACCTGTCAACCTCGAATGGAATGGAAACCGCAACAGCATTTCCCCCAGGGGAGGAAACATCATCTGGCTGGATTTGACTTTCTTATTTTACTCTCAGCACTCTCTGGCTTTACTTTTTGTTTCTGTCATTAATGGTGATTTTTAAACAGCCTTGTCAGGACCAGGAGAGTGCCAGAGGGAAGTGTGTAGTGTGTGATGTGTGTAAAGACACAACTGCTGATGTGATGTGTGTGTAGCCTAGGCTCTGTGTGTATCTACGTGTGTGCGTGTGTGCCTGAGGACAAAATCCTCAGTTTTCTTTGAGCTGCAGTCTTGTATTTACGTCATATCTCAGATAGTGGCTGAAGCACGTTTTTGACTGCATCATCCGAACAATGAATAACAGATGCTCCGTAGCTGCCTCAAATCACTCCATGCATTGGATAAATATACAGCATCTTCCGTCTGTCTACCAAATTAGCTCCATCATTGATACACTTTTAGCACATCAGCTCACGTCATGTCTCAGAATTGCGTCTCATCATTGCAACCTAGACATGTTTAAAAGATTTGTAGCTTATTTACGATCCCAAAGTTCATGGTGTGCATCGTTCCAGAATAGCATCACCAAGTTATATGTTAGTTAGTAATAATTAGCCTTTTATGATTAGTTGCAAACGAACTGAAGTACATTTCAGATTTCATTGTTGGCCTACTGTGCTGTGTGTGTGTCGCAGTGTACGTGTGTGTGTCAACAGAAAACGTGACACAATGTGTCGTGTCTACAGAAAGTCAAGAAGATACAGACATGCAACTGGTACCAAAAGATGCGTAATGCCCATATTTATATTCAACGCTCATTGACATGATAGGCCTAAATCCAA
>JAODXP020000244.1:66509-84009 GCA_027497455.2 Sardinella longiceps | reverse complement strand
GTGAGAGTGTGAGTGAGTGAGTGAGTGAGAGAGAGAGAGAGAGAGATCAATGAAACAATGCTTACTGGGTTTCTGTGTATAAAAGTCACAACTAAAGGAAACAATGCAGTTGGTTTGTCATGTGTAAATCTGAGAGATGAATTTTATAATAAATGATCTGCAATAATTAAGATTTCAGCTTGACCATTGAAATATTTTATTTTAAGCTTCAAAGTTAAAATGTCACCCTGAGTTTAGGCTACACATAATGAAATTGACTTTTTTTCTAATAACTATGAATTCATTCTAAAGGTTGAATCAACTCCTGGGTTTTAATTGTTGAATGTTATTGCCGGTGTAATGATTCAATAAGATATAAGAGTTTCATCTTTGAAATAGCTTTATTTATTTTACTTTATTTACATGTGACTAATTGTTACATATTTATTAGCCTACTTTTAAAAGCATCAGAAAGAAAGACTTGCGTCATGCAGGTAATAATGCTGGCATTTTAACATGTGAGAAATGTAAAAGAAAAAAAACTCCCTTCAAAGACCACATCTTCCTAAACTCAACAACAACAAATAATAAACCACATGAAGAGCAAGGCCGCTACATCAGATAAAGCAGAAGAAGACGTCTTGAGTTCAGATGTTTTGTTCTACAGTTTCATTACACTGGTGTTTGGATTTCATCATAGAGGTCTTCATCTCCACTCTGCTGCCCCTCTCTGCTCTGACGTCCAGAGGTCTGCTCTCCTCTTCTGCTCTTCAGCTTGAACCAGATCACAGCAGCGACCAGCCCCAGCAGCCCACAGCCCATCAGTAGAGCAAATGCTCTGTAGAAAGCAGAGTGAACCCCTAACGGATCCAAGTACACAAGGTGAAAGGAGCCCTCATAGCAACCGCGGGAATGATTTCCTATTTCAACCCGCTTCTCTCCATAGACTCTCCATGTGTACAGCCCACTGTCCTCTGATGTTGGGCTGAAGATGATCAGGAACGGATAAGACGCTGATGTGGGAACAACCACTCTGCCCCTCAGATCTTCAGGGGGAGACACCGGTGCTTTGGCATAGCGAGAGTTAAAGTCTGCAATTAGAACCTGTGGCTGGAGAGCTTTCTGGCGGTACCACTGTATCCAAAACACAGATCTTAACTTCATCAGGTGTTCAGTAATATTCAAATCGATGCGTTCACCAGGAGAAAACATCACATCCAAGATGGGTAGTTTGAGGCAAACATAGAGTTGAGTGTAATTCAGTACAACACTCCCTTTACATCTATATTCCCCAGAGTGTTCGAGTGACACAGAGGGAATAATGAGGGAGTAGTCCCCAGTCTGGTTGCCGTTAAGCATATACATCACTTCCTGTGGGTGGGCTTGATTATATATCACTTCCTGTGGGTGGGCTCGATCATTGATGATTTGGTTGCCTCCAGTGGTCCAGAACACTTGTTTAGGCAGCTCTCCTTTTGTAATGCAGGACAGAGTCACATTCTCCTCTTCATGAGCAAAAACAATGTTTGTTACTAACTCCAGTCTCTTGTAGCTGTAACTTTGGCACTGAGCTCCTCTCCATACTGTACAGTAGAAATAAGAATCACGTTCCCTAACTCCATTCAACGTGACCAGAGAGGTGTTGAGATCCACCTGCAGTCGACCTTTCAGATCCTCCACCAGTGGCTCCAGTGAGGAGTTGGTGTCCAGGACAAGAATAAAGTTCTCTAGCCTGTCATCATATTGGTACAACTGCAGGCTGCTCCCACGTCCCTGAGGAGAATCCAGACCGCACAGCTCAACACTGTCACCATAGCTCACCTTTTGGGGAGAATAATCGCCCTTCTCTGCACAGACAGTGAGACGGTAGCTTTTGTGTTCTGTGATGTTTCCTCTGCTCCAGCCCTCAGCTCTGTAGACTCCACTCTGGGACAAGGTGAGGTTGGACATTTCAAAATAGTGTCCACCATAGTCATTAACACACTTGACCTCATATCCGTGTGACTGTGGTGTCTCTGGCTGTGAGCAGTTGATCAGAAGCAGTAGATCTTCATCTTCACTAACCTTGTACAGCACAAACTCAGATGCACTTGAGTAACTGGGATTCAATTCACAATCCTCTCCTTCAATTTCAAATAAGGATTCAGGATGTGAACTGAGTTGGACCCCAGTGCTTAAAAACAGCAGAAGAAATCCACTTGAACACACTGCAGACTCCATTCTGCTTCTTCTTCTGTGTTTGTGCTGAAGTTTAGTCTGCGTGTTTCACTCTGATGCTACCAGGCAGACTGTGAGAGCTCTGTCAGCCTTATCCTGCCCTTCTACCAACCAGAACTGGGGGGTGTGGATGACGCTAATCAGATGGAGAGATCAATCTGATATAGTTTGAACTTGTTGAGCTTCTCTTTAAGATAAGGTGACCAGATTTCTTCGAGATAAATCAGGAACATTTGGTGTTCAGCGAAGAAAAATATCATTAAAACCTATTTTAATTTTTTTTAAGAGGAGGGGGAGGGGATGCATTTCTATTTTTTGTAGTTTGTCCATTGCAGTCGTGTGTGAAATGCCCATATGTATTCCCCATCTCCCAACTGCTGCACAAAAAAAATAAAATAAATAACAAATGCCGCTTTGGAGACTTTCAGGGGGTCTATTCATAGGGTCCCCTTGTATTTCGCACACTTCTAAGGAGGACTTTTACACTTGGTCTAGGCTATACAATTAGGTTTGGTACTTTTGTCTGACAGAAAACATGGATACATCAGCAACTCAGGGCGACCATTTTTTTCAAATGGTCTTTGCTGATAGGCTGTTCCCAGTCTGGATGTTTTCCCTTATGCATTCTAAAATGTCACTATTAGGCCTATGGGTAAAAGACAGGAATTTGCAGAATCCATACAGCCAATACATTATTTTTTTCCACAAAATTTCAGACAGAATTCATAATATCATACTGGATGATGCATTTCATTTTTTTTTTCAAATGGTCTATGCTGATAAGCTGTTCCCAGTCTGGACGTTTTCCCTTATGTCACTATTAGGCCTATGAATAAAAGACAGGAACTTGCAGAATCCATACAGCCAATACATTTTTTTTTCACAAAATTTCAGACAGAATTCATAGTATCATACTGGATGATGCATTGCATTGTCTATTCTGTACATACGCGCGGGAACATAGGGGGCTGCGTACGCTGCAGCCCCCTATGTTCAAGCGTCAGCCCCCCCTGGAGGGGGCTGCGATTAGGCTAGATATTTATTGATTCACTCCAAATCAATCATTACATTTCATACATGACTTGTATAAAGCAGAGTGCAAAACTAAACTAAGGAGGCTAGGATAACTGACACAACAGGTAGGCTGCCTATCAGAATTCCTGAGAAGCGTGATCAATGGTCCGGACTTTGTTTTAGGCTATCAAGCATAGAAAATTCCGCATTTTAATCCGACCCTTCCTAAATGAAAATAAAAATATGTAAACATCCACTAATAGACTAACTACTGTGCCCAATAGTTCAGAAAGCTCTAGTGGACAGGCTGACCAGAATGCCTCCTCCTAACCTCCTCAACGTTGACAGCAATTATCTGAGAGCGCACTGTTCCGTCAGGTCTGACAGTAGTTTGGAAGGCCAGTGTGGCCACGAAAAAGAGGAAAAGATCTGTTCTCAAAATTGGCTATCAAAAAATTATAGGCCTACTCTTAGTTCTAATGTTTTTAATGTTCTAATGCCATTTAATAACAGCTTTATCTCGATTATTAGCCAAAGACAAGACAACGTAACCTGTTATGTCTTGAATGGATAGTTCATTATTCGTGAGCGTTCACCACCAAAATATAATCATGTGTTCCTTGTCCTCATAGCCTATCCGCACTGTCCGACAAGTTCTGTAGCCTACAGAACTTTTCAAGGTATTTTGCGCACAGACAGACAAGACAAACGTCCACAAACATAACATTAACATGCGCCACTGGTTGGATCGAATAAGTTAGAAAGAGAGAACGAGAGAGAAATACCGGTATGTTGGGTTGAGAAATGAGAGCGAAGCAGTGGAGATAGAAGACGTGCGCAGGGGTCTCCGACTGAACGGTAACAATTCTCCCTGTCACTGCGCTTTATTTGAGATTCTACATAGGCTATCTATGTTACACGGAAAACTTAGGTTACCGAGAAGACAAAAAACAGGTGGAGATTCTGTTTGGCAGGCTATAGCCTATTTTAAAAGACCCTTGCAAAAGTAGGCTACTTTGTTCGGATTTCTAACCGATTAAAATCATGATCGTATTTGATTGATTGGTCTTTTCGTATTTTGTCTCTAAATGACGATGGGTGTTGAACAGATATAGACAAACAATACAGACAACAATCACTCATCACTTCTAGATAGGCATTGTAGGGCCTATGTATGCCATTAGTGGTGTGCGCAATCAGCAGAAGAACTGTGCTGCGACTCATCTCCTGGAAAAATGTTTGGCACATTAGGGTATAGGCCTATCTACCCGCTGTCGCACTAGAATACGCACCCTACAACAGCCAATAGTTATTCAACAGCAGAGACAGACAAACTTTTTCTGATGTTGGCTACCCCCCCCCCCCCAAAAAAAAAGTGACGTCACATTTAACGGCCCAGCCCCCAGCCCCCCCTACACAAAACACCTTCCCGCGCGCCTGATTCTGTATGGTAAGGTAGTACTGTGTGACCCACCATTTTGCATTTTTTTGAATGCCTTTCCCAGAGATGGAACACACACACACACACACACACACACACACTCACATACACACAGTGCCTTTCCCAGAGATGGAACACCAATAAAGCCCTTAAAATATTGCCCTTTAAAGAATAGAAAGAAAGAAAGTGTAATGTGTGTGTGTGTGTGTGTGTGTGTGTGTGTGTGTGTGTGTGTGTGTGTGAGTGTGTGTGTGTGTGTAGATGTCCATGAGGATTACCTGTTTCTGTAGAAACTGTGATAAGAGTCTCTGACACCAGTTGCTGTGTGTTCAATCAGATAGCCTTCATGAAGAGTGTGTGTGTGTGAGAGTGTGTGTGTGTGTGTGTGTGTGTGTGTGTGTGTGTGTGTGTGTGTGTGTGTGTGTGTTTTACTGGAATTGAAGAAATGTAACACAGATAACCCCAAAGGGTCGGTATGGAGACAGATGAAATGACAACAGACAAATTTGACCTCTGTCTCTTCTATCTGGGTCTCTCTTAGAGCTTAGATCGGGCCAAAAAAATTGAGCCCGACCCTACCGAAGACCGATCATTTTCTGCCCAAGCCCGGCCCGGCCCGAGAGATAACGTGTGATAATGAGTAGGGCTGGGCGATAAAACGATAGCGATATGAATCGCGATAGACACATACTCGATAGCAATAGAAAATGCGCTCGATAGAACTTTCGATAGAATTTTTTTCCCCCGGGCGGATTCTAGCTCCGCTCTGTCCGCATTTACAACAGGAGCGCTGCGCTCATTGGCTGCGCTCTAACAGAAAGGGCACGCACGCACTGACTGTTTACTCGTTCGCTGCTGCAACTCAGGCTTTGCTTATCATGTAGCCTGAAACTAGTCAAAGATACTTTCAGCTGATTCATGTTCTGATTTAGTAATGCAGGGCAAGCGTAATTAATAACTGTGAGTAATTTGTTTGAAAAGTCAGAAAGGCCTGATGAACAACACTGTTCACTGTTGAACTTGTAAAGTACGACAGCTGACAGCTAACGGTGCACATGACGTTACTGGCTGCAGGGACAGATTTTAACGATGTTAGCGCACAACGCTAGCAAGGTAAACATACAACAGACAAAGCTCAAACTACCTAGTATGGTCAGCAACCTACTGAACATATTAAAGCTGAATGATTTTGCAATCTTACCTTAATCAAACTCACTGAAGTACTCCATGTTATCAAGTAGCCTTGTGTGAAGTGAAAGGCATACCAGTGTACCAAAACAAACTTCGTTTTGAAGTCACATTATGCTAACGAGTCTGCTTCAGAAACAGTAGCCACATAGGCTACAATGTAAACCTTACAAAGCCCCTCTCTGATTGGCCTATGTAATAGAAGAATAACATAACATATTTTAGTTAAAATATTAATTTCCTTTATGTATTGGTAGGCCTATTTATTTAGCTTATGTTTCAGTGTGGGAGAGACATTAGACTTCTCTTAAATTATTTTTTGACTACTAGTTTTATTAAGGGAGAAAATGGGCTACTAAAATAATAGGACACTTTAAAGTGGAATTCAACCCTGAAACAGCATTGTGCTCAAACACTATATTTTACCATATATTTATACATGACAGTGCTGCAATTCAATGTAATAACTCTATATTAAAAATAAAATATAAACCTAAAAAAAAAAAAAAACTAATTTAAGGTGTTTTGCGCACCTGGGCCCATTTAAATACGTCATTAAAAAAATTCAATAATTATCGATATCGACCAATATACTGAGCCTATATCGTGATAGAGATTTCAGCCATATCGCCCAGCCCTAATAATGAGCCCGAGACCGATTTAAACCCGACATGTTAAATAGCCCTAATAATGGCCTACTTTTGTAACTGCTTGTTCAACAACAATTCCGGATTGATTTACAGACATTTGTTCAGCATATTCTTGAAGCATATTTCCTGTTGACAAAACTTCATGACTGTGTTGAGGTCCATGTCTTTCTGTCATATGGTGTGCTGACACACAGCTCTGCGCACCTCTCATTCACTGAGATTAGATAGGCTACTCATTCATTAATTAGACTGTCATGCTGACAAATCCATGGAAAAAAAATAACCAGAAGTTTTCTGGCAATAGACGGAGGTTATAATGCGTTGTGCGTTGTAACGTTTACCTTTATTGTATTCAGAAACACCGTAATTTCTCCAGATGTAGCCTATCCACTTTCACTTTCGGTTCCCACGCGAAAGAAGCACGATTTTACTGTCACCAAACAAACTTGATGTTTCCTTATGCTTTCCACTGGACTGGGTTAATTTTTATTTAATTTCCCCCCCATCACATTAGAAGCTTTATAGTATGTTATAGGTCTGATGTAGCCGACAGAGCGCAGCTGACAGGTGCTGCTCAACGCTGCGCAGAGCTGTCCAAACATTTTTTTCTATTAATCACCTTAGGCTTAGATAACACTTTTTGCTGAGTTACTTAACCATAATACATACAACCTTACTGGGTGTCACACCATATAGCGTCATAGGCTAAATAAATAAAATAAAAAACATATATAAAGCATAGGCCTATTTATGGAACATTGATCACGAGCCCGGCCCGGCCCGAGCCCGATAGAGTGACGGCAAATGTCAGCCCGGCCCGGCCCAAGTTCGGGTAGGGCTCGGGCCGGGCTCGGGCTCGGGCAGCGAATCTCAACTCTAGTCTCTCTCTCTCTCTCTCTCTCTCTCTCTCTCTCTCTCTCTCTCTCCATGTGTGTCCTCTCTCCACAGCATCAATCCTGATACAAAGGATAGGTAGCCTATCAGCCTCAGCTGTTTGAAAAACATCAGTCCACATCATATGTCCCACAGAATGGAACCCCCCCCCCCCCAAAAAAAACCTACAACTACAAAACTAAAAATATTGTTACAAATTCAATAGAAAAAGATTTTTTGAAAAATGTTTATTTATTTATTTTACCAAGACGAAGATCACACAATGAAATACAAGAAATCATTAACCCCCACCCAACCATTCATCTGACTCAATGAGGTTTACATGAAATAAAAGAAAACAAATAAAACTAAAATATTCAAAGCATCATAACGCTGGTATGTTAAAACATGTGAGTGTATCAAAAAACCCTCCCACATAAGACTACCTTTCTAAGCTAGAGAGTAAAATGAACAGTATTTGATAAGCAAGAAAGTTGCAATTAAATTTCAAAAAAAGATTCTGTAACCACAATAAAGACACTGTGGTCAACAGCTCAGACACAGCAGAGGGAGGCATGTTGAGTTCAGACGCTGTGTTCAACAGCTCCATCAGACAGAGCAGAGGGAGGCGTGTTGAGTTCAGACGCTGTGTTCAACAGCTCCATTAGACACGGCAGAGGGAGGCGTGTTGAGTTCAGCCATCTCCAGCTCCTCATAGATGTCTTCATGTCCACTCTGCTGCCCCTCTCTGCTCTGTCGTCCAGAGGTCTGCTCTCCTCTTCTGCTCCTCAGCTTGAACCAGATCACAGCAGTGACCAGCCCCAACAACCCACAGCCTACCAGCGGAGCAAACACTCTGTAGACAGGAGAGTGCACCCCTAACGGATCCAGGTACACAAGGTGGAAAGAGCCTTCATAGCAAGGACAGATAATACTTCCTAATCTATCCTCCACTCCATAGACTCCCCACGTGTACAGCCCACTGTCCTCTGCTGTGAGGTTGGAGATGATCAGAGAGGAATTAGAAGGTGATGTGGACACAGTCACTCTGCCCCTTAGATCCTCAGGCAGAGACACAGGTGATTTGGCATAGAAAGAGTTAAAGTCTACAATCAGGACCTGTTGCTGGAGAACTCTCTGACGGTACCACTGTGTCGCATGCACAGACATAAAGCCAATCAGATGTTCAGTAATATGCAAAAGGACCCTTTGACCAGGAGAAAACATCACATCCAAGGGGGAAAGTTTGGTGCAGACACAGAGGAGAGTGTAATTCAGTGTGTATCTCCCTACACATGCATAGATCCCAGAGTGTTGGAGTGACACAGAGGGAATGATGAGGGAGTAGTCCCCAGTCTGGCTGGTGTTTTGCATGTACATCACTTCCTGTGGGTGGGTCTGATTACACATCTCTTCCTGTGGGCAGGTCTGATTAATGATGACGGCCAGTACGAGTGGTCCAGTACACCTGGTCAGACAGCTCTCCTTTTGCAATGCAGGGAAGAGTCACATTCTCCTCTTCATGAGCAAACACAATGTTAGGTTCTCCTATGACCAGTGTCCTGTGGCTGTAACTTTGGCACTGATCTCCTCTCCATACTGTACAGTAGAACTGATTGTCACGCTCCCTAACCCCAGACAGTGTGACTGAAGCTGTGTTGAGATCCAACTGCAGTCGGCCCTTCAGATCCTCCACCAGTGGCTCCAGTGAGGAGTTGGTGTCCAGGACCAGAATGGAGTTATATTTATACCCCCAGTCATGTCTGTACAGCTGCAGGCTGCTCCCGTGTTCCAGAGGAGAATCCAGAATCACAGTTCAACACTGGCACCAAAGCTCACCTCACTATTAAGAGTCTCGTGACTCTCTGCACAGACAGTGAGACAGTAGTTTTTGTGTTCTATCCTTCCTCCTCTCCAGCCAACAGCCCTGTAGTCTCCACTATGAGACATTGTGAGCTTGGACATTACAAAATAGTCTCTGTCATACAAGCACTCAACCTGATAACCATGTGGCTGTGGTCTCTCTAGCTGTGAGCAGTTGATCAGAAGCAGCAGATCTCCATCTCCACCAACCCTGTACAGCACATAGTCATCCATGCTGTAGAACATGGAATCAATCCTTCATGTCCAAACTTGAGTCGAGGATCTGGACTGAGTTGGACCCCAGTGCTGCAAAGCAGCAGGAGAAATCCACTCACACACACGGCTGACTCCATTCTGCTTGATTTGACTTTGCCTTCTCTGTTTGCACTTAAGCTACTGTACGTGTGTCACACCAATGCTAGCAGGCAGACTGTGAGAGATCTGACAGGCTCATCCTGCCCTTCTATCAACCGGAACTGGTGTGTGTGTGTGTGTGTGTGTGTGTGTGTGTGTGTGTGTGTGTGTGTGTGTGTGTGTGTGTGTGTGTGTGTGTGTGTGTGTGTGTGTGTGTGTGTGTGTGTGTGTGTGTGTGTGTGTGTGTTTGTGTGTGAGTGTCACTTATCAGATGTAAATGCCCCTCCTGCCGTACATGACTGTAAAATGTTTTTTTTCTGATATCTCATCATACAATAGTTATGTGTGTGTGTGCAGATTCTTCATTAAATTTGGAGGTTAAAGGAGACACAGAATGGAAAACCACTTTTACATTGGCTTTGATGAATTAAGAGAGGTTGTGCATGGTCAAAGAGCTATCATAAACATGAGGCATGGTTCTGCCCTCTTTCATATGGAAATCTTACATTTAAAAATAGCCAATAAAACATGGGCGAATTAGAACAAAGCCTACAAGTGATGTCAAATAGCGCAAAGCCATTGCTGTTCAATAAATGTGGCCAGAGTGAGGCGTTGTTTAGGCAAAAAACCCATCACAATACACATCTCAAATATGAGGTTTTAGTTAGGCTTGTAAAATATCACTTGATCTTATTTTTGACAAAATACATTTGAATATATTGTATTTTAATATCAGAGAATAAGGTACAATACTCAGCTAATTCATTCTATGTCACCTTTAAATTCTAAACTAAACTAGACTAAAGGTTGTGTGTGTGTGTGTGTGTGTGTGTGTGTGTGTGTGTGTGTGTGTGTGTGTGTGTGTGTGTGTGTGTGTGTGTGTGCGCGTACGTGTGTGTGTGCACAAAAATCCTTTTAAAATTTTTAAAGATCTGGCATCAGACTTTACGGGTGTTGTGGCAAGTTCCGGTAGATGTTGCAGAGCTGAGGACAACCCCTTGAAATGCATGACTGGTCATCAGCTCCCATTCTCAGTACTGACCACTGATATATCAGCTCCCATAATACTGACCACTGATATATCAGCTCCCATTTCTCAATACTGACCACTGATATATCAGCTCCCATTCTCAATACTGACCACTGATATATCAGCTCCCATAATACTGACCACTGATATATCAGCTCCCATTCTCAATACTGACCACTGATATATCAGCTCCCATTTCTCAATACTGACCATTCTCAATACTGACCACTGATATATCAGCTCCCATTCCTCAATACTGACCACTGATATATCAGCTCCCATTCTTAATACTGACCACTGATATCAGCTCCCATTTCTCAATACTGACCACTGATATATTCCAGACCCCGTTTACACAAACACAGATAACCATAAAGACGCACATGTTTCTCTGCGGTTGCACCTCTCTGTTACACTTATCCGAAGGTGAAGACGGAGAATCCCACGAACTCCGGGCAAGGTGGAGATGTCGGAGAACCCCGTCTTCAGACATATGTGTAACTACCCATAACCGGAGCTCTAGCACCAAAGACAGTTTGAGCAAACGAGAAGCACCTACGTTCGCGCATAGTAGTTCTATTTTCACAAGGGGCACCACCTGGTTTTGAATGATGTCAGGACTTTTACCAATAAATCGTCTTTTTGGAGTTATCAGGTTTTTTGGCATGTATCTCTCATATTCTGTAAGTGTTTAACATAATTTCAAGACTAATGTTGTAAACTGTTACTGTTGGTATTTCTATCAGATGAAGCTGCCAGGCAGTAAATAGCCTACTAAAATTTCAGTTGTTAGCGAGAAAGGTCTGCACAAGACCTTTTATCATGTTTTATTATCTTTCATCACTGTTTATCATTCCATCTGTCACCATGGTAACTCAGAGGGATAATCTCTCTGTGGTAGTCAAAAACTTCTCCCTCCTCTCTCTCTCCCTCTCTCAGATAACGACACATATGACACAAACACTTTGGCAAAATCTGAAGGTTTTAAATATTAACATTTCCAAAATATGCTAATAACTATGGGTTACCTTTGACAGTTTTATCAAGTTGCTATTGGTTTGAAATTGAAATTATCATTATTGTGATTCAGAACAGTACAGAATGTCATCTGCAAAAAGATTTATTGATTTTTTTTTTACTTCATTTACATGTGTCTAATTATTACAAATGAATTGCAAAAAATCATATTTCAAATATTTAGATTATTATTATTATTATTTTTTTTATCAAGACCAAGGTCTCACTATGAAATAGAGAAATCAGTAACCCCATCCCCCACCCAACCTCAGACACCATTCATCAATGAGACATAAATGAAATAAAAGAAAACAAATAAAACTTAAAAGCATCATAACGCTGGTATTTTACAACATGTGAGCGAATAAACTCTCCCACAGAAGACTTTTTTTTTAAAAGATATTTTTTTGGGCTTTTTTGCCTTTAATCAGATAGGACAGTGGAGAGATGACAGGAAACAAGTGGGAGAGAGAGGCGGGGCGGGACAGGGAAATGACCTCGGGTCGGAATCGAACGTTCCCCGGAGCAATGGTCTGGCGCTCTAGCAACTGAGCCACTGCGCCCCCCCCACAGAAGACTTCCTGATCTCGCGAGCTTCAGGTTTTGGAGTCAGGTTACAAAAGACTACCTTTCTAACCCAAAGCGAAATATACACACTATTTGATAAGCAAGAAAGTTGAAATTAAATTTCACAACTCAATTCTAGAACCACAATTCAGACAATATGTTAAACAGCTCCATCAGACACAGCAGAGGGAGGCGTGTTGAGTTCAGCCATCTCCACGTCATCATAGAGGTCTTCATCTCCACTCTGCTGCCCCTCTCTGCTCTGACGTCCAGAGGTCTGCTCTCCTCTTCTGCTCCTCAGCTTGAACCAGATCACAGAAGAGACCAGCCCCAGCAGCCCACAGCCCATCAGTGAAGCGTACGCTCTGTAGAAAGGAGAGTGAACCCCAAACGGATCCTCTAACAGAACCTCTGATGGCTCCAAGGAGAGTCTGAATGTCTCCTCATAGCAACCATAACCTAATAAACCCCGCCCCCCTCCATAGCCTCTCCATGTGTACAGCCCACTGTCCTCTGCTGTGAGGTTGGAGATGATCAGAGAGGAATTAGAACGTGATGTGGACACAGTCACTCTGCCCCTCAGATCCTCAGGCAGAGACACAGGCGCTTTGTCATTGTCAGAGTCAAATTCTACAATCAGAACCTTTGGTTGTAGAACTTTCTGACGGTACCACTGCATCACATACTGAAACCTAAAGTGATTGATTTGTTCAGTAATATTCAAATGGACACTTTGACCGGAAGAAAAGATCACCTCCAAGGGGAAGAGTTTAGGGCAAACATAGAGGTCAGTCATCTTCACTAAGTGATTTTCTCTGC
The DNA here is from genome assembly GCA_027497455.2 of Sardinella longiceps. Lineage (NCBI taxonomy): Eukaryota > Metazoa > Chordata > Actinopteri > Clupeiformes > Clupeidae > Sardinella > Sardinella longiceps. The sequence continues at coordinate 70,997 of JAODXP020000244.1, read as the reverse complement.
AGCTATACCTCCCAGAGTGTTTTAGTGACACGGAGGGAATGATGAGGGAGTAGTCCTCAGTCTGGCTGCCGTTTAGCATGTACATCACTTCCTGTGGGTGGGTTTGATTAGACATCACTTTCTGTTTGTGGGTCAGTTGGACACGCCCAGTGGGAGTGTCCCAGTACACTTGCTCAGGGAGCTCTCTTTTTGCAGTGCAGGAAAGAGTCACATTCTCCTTTTCATGAGCAAAAATCTTCTTAGTTGTAATCACCAACCTCCTGTTGCTGTAACTCTGGCACTGAGCTCCTCTCCATATTGTACAACAAAACATGTCCGGTCCCCTAACCTGGAGTGTGACTGAAGCTGTGTTGAGATCCATCTGTAGTCGTCCCCTTAAATCCTCCACCAGTGGCTCCAGCGAGGAGTTGGTGTCCAGGACCAGAATGTCGTTCCTGAGCCTCATGTCGTATCGGTACAGCTGCAGGCTGCTCCCGTGTCCCAGAGTAGAATTCAGACTGCAAAGCTCAGTTGTTTCATCATTGATCGTGTGTTGATCTGATGACTCGCCCCCCTCTGCGCAGACAGTGAGACGGAAGTTTCTATGTTCTGTGAGGTTTCCTTCATTCCAGCGCCCAGCCCTGTAGTGTCCACTATGAGACATGGTGAGGTTGAACATTTTAATATTGTACTTTGGAGAATCATCATGACACTTGACCTGATATCCGTGTGGCTGTGGTCTCTCTTGCTTTGAGCAGTTGATCAGAAGCAGCAGATCTCCATCTGCACAAACCCTGTACAGCACGTAGTCAGACTTAAGGGAGAATTTGATTCTAAATCCAACATCCCCTCCTACATGTCCAAACTTGAGCGTAGGATCTGGACTGAGTTGGACCCCAGTGCTGAAAAGCAGCAGGAGATATCCACTCACACACACTGCTGACTGCATTCTGCTTTTTCGTCTGTGTTTAGTTGGCGTGTGTTACTCTGATTCTCCGGCTGTTTGTGCTGAAATTTGTTTGTGCTGAAATTTAGTCTGCGTCGTCTAGGTCACTCTGATGCTACAAGGCAAACTGTGAAAACTCTGACAGGCTCTTCCTGGTCTTCTGTTCTCGCTAGAACTCTCTCTCTCTCTCTCTCTGTGTGTGTGTGTGTGTGTGTGTGTAGAGTTTAGCTGTTTCTGCGTAAACTCTTTGATAAGTCATTGCTTCTCCTTTTTCCACATGCTCAATCAGATACCAGTTTTGCACACGTGTGTGTGTGTGTGTGTGTGTGTGTGAGTGAGTGAGAGAGAGAGAGAGAGAGAGAGAGAGAGAGAGAGAGAGAGAGAAAGAGATAACCCTCTTGCAAAATGTCTCCATGGATACAGATGATAAAATAATAGATACTCTGGTCCCTCAGTTCTCTGGTCTGTGTGTGTGTGTGTGTGTGTGTGTGTGTGTGTGTGTGTGTGTGTGTGTGTGTGTGTGTGTGTGTGTGTGTGCATGCGTGCGTGCATGTGTGTGCATGCCTTTGTCTGTTGTGTGTGCGTGTGTGTGTGTGTGTGCGTGCGTGCGTGTGTGTGTGCGTGCGTGTGTGTGTGCGTGCGTGTGTGTGTGCGTGTGTGTGTGTGTGCGTGCGTGTGTGTGTGTGTGTGTGTGTGTGTATCATAGAGACTATTTTGCTGCTAAATAAAGCAAGCAAGCTATACATGCAACATAATTAAGACTTTTGTCACTAAATTGGAGTGTTATGAAATAGATAATTAGCAGCCTTACTACTCAAAAATTCAGCTTGGCAATCAAATATTATTGGGTCATTGTAAATCTGGATCATACAAGGATGGTGTTTTTTTTTTTACCCTTTCAGCCCCTGGGTGTTTAGTTCGCAGGAAAACTCTGCATAGCAAACAAAAATTATTAGGTATGGTTACTGTAAAGTGGTACATGTCTCTCTCTCTCTCTCTCTGTGTGTGTGTGTGTGTTGTCGTTCTACCATGCGTGTGACCAGCCTGGGGTTACGGTTCTATGTATTATGGAATACAACACTCTGCAGTTCTGTGACTCTCTCTCTCTCTTTCAAATTCAAATTCAAATTCAAATTAGCTTTATTGGAGATGATCAGAGAGGAATTAGAAAGTGAACCAGATCACAGCTGTGACCAGCCCCAGCAGCCCACAGCCTATCAGTGGAGCATACGCTCTGTAGAAAAGAGAGTGCACCCCTAATGGATCCGAGTTCACAAGGCGGAAGGAGTCCTCATTGCAAATAAAGTCTGATTCTCCTTCCCATCCATCTGCCCTCTCTCCATAGACTTTCCATGTGTACAGCCCACTGTCCTCTGCTGTTGCGTTGGAGATGATCAGAGAGCGAATTAGAGGGTGATGTGGACACAGTCACTCAGCCCACTGTCCTCTGCTGTTGCGTTGGAGATGATCAGAGACGAATTAGAGGGTGATGTGGACACAGTCACTCAGCCCACTGTCCTCTGCTGTTGCGTTGGAGATGATCAGAGACGAATTAGAGGGTGATGTGGACACAGTCACTCAGCCCACTGTCCTCTGCTGTTGCGTTGGAGATGATCAGAGACGAATTAGAGGGTGATGTGGACACAGTCACTCAGCCCACTGTCCTCTGCTGTTGCGTTGGAGATGATCAGAGAGGAATTAGAGGGTGATGTGGACACAGTCACTCAGCCCACTGTCCTCTGCTGTTGCGTTGGAGATGATCAGAGAGGAATTAGAGGGTGATGTGGACACAGTCACTCAGCCCACTGTCCTCTGCTGTGAGGTCGGAGATGACCAGAGAGGAATTAGAAGATGATGTGGACACAGTCACTCTGCCCCTCAGGTCCTCAGGCAGACACAGGGGCTTTGTCTACAATCAGAACCTGTGGTTGGAGAACTCTCTGACGGTACCACTGTATGAGAAATGGCTCAAAGTAAATCATGTGTTCAGTGATATTCAAAAGGACACTCTGACCAGGAGAAAACATCACATCCAAGGGGGAGAGTTTGGTGCAAACAAAGAGGAGAGTGACATTCAACAGTTCGTACCAAGTCCCCATACATCCATACCCCCCAGAGTGTTGGAGTGACACAGAGGGAATGATGAGGGAGTAGTCCCCAGTCTGGCTGCCGTTTAGCATGTACATCACTTCCTGTGGGTGGGTCTGATTAATGATGATTTCGCCAAGCCCTGTGTCAGTCGTCCAGTACACTTGGTCAGGCAGCTCTCCTTTTGCAATGCAGGGAAGAGTCACATTCTCCCCTTCATGAGTAAAATCAATAGTTCCCAATCTCCTGTGGCTGTAACTTTGGCACTGAGCTCCTCTCCATACTGTACAGATGAAACCAGTCACGGTCCCTAACACCAAACAGTGTGACCAGAGAGGTGTTGAGATCCACCTGCAGTGTGTGTGTGTGTGTGTGTGTGTGTGTGTGAGTATCACTTATCAGATGTAAATGCCCCTCCTGACGTACATATAACAGTACATACAGTATAACTGTAAAATGTTATTTTCTGATATCTCATCATACAATATTTCTCTGTGTGTGTGTGTGTGTGTGTGTGTGTTTGTGTGTATGTGTGTGTTTGTGTGTGTAAGGGCACGCATCCATGCACACACATCTATGCACCCCCCCCACACACATGCATGCGCACACACACACACACATGCATGCGCACACACACACACACACACACACAAACCAAACACACACATGCATGCACACACACACACACACACACACACACAAAAAAAGCACAATTTGACACATACTGCAGAATTTACAGATTGCCTGTGACCAGTGTAATTCTAGATATCAGTGTGTGTGCACACACATGCGCGCACACACACACACACACACACACACACAAACACACACATGCATGCACACACACACACACACAAAAAAGCACAATTTGACACATACTGCAGAATTTACAGATTGCCTGTGACCAGTGTAATTCTAGATATCAGTGTGTGTGCACACACATGCGCGCACACACACACACACACACACACACACACACACACACACACACACACACACACACACACACACACACACAAAAGCACAATTTGACACATACTGCAGAATTTACAGATTGCCTGTGACCAGTGTAATTCTTGATATCAGTGTGTGTGTGTGTGTAAGGGCACGCATCCATGCACACGCATCTATGCACCCCCCCACACACACATGCATGCGCACACACACACACACACAAACACACACACATGTGTAGCCGGTGGCGGTCCGCACCGCACACGGGTCTCGAACCCGCCACCCCGCAAGCTACAAACTCCCGACGTGGGAGTGGGACGCTCTAACCAACTGAGCCAAAAGCCCGAGCTTCTAACTCAGCGTGTTAGAAGCGCCCATGGAATTGGGTGATGAGGATTTACACGTACTACCACCGAGCTAGCTGGCCTCCGTTACACATGCATGCACACACACACACACACACACACACACACACACACACACACACACACACACACACACACACAAAAAGCACAATTTGA